>BQKN01064888.1:348480-384165 GCA_022839385.1 Asparagus kiusianus | reverse complement strand
TAAGAGAGTTGAAAATTGTTTAAAACAAAGAGTTGCATGTTTCTTTAAAAACTTTTAAATTAAATTTCTATGTTAGACTTGGTTTTGTATATCTGTAATGAAAAGATTTTCTAAGAGATTTGTCTTAGAGTTATACATAAAAATGTTTTCTTGAGTAAAAACTAGCTTCAATTAGGATGTTTAAATATATCAATTAAATTAATTATTTACTAACTTCTTTAAATTGATAAGTTAATCGAATTTTGTGGGTATATTCATTACAAACCCTCACGAGACTACAACTCGTCCTCTAAGGTAATCTTGGAATTTAAAGGCTTATTGTATACGCTAAATACAATCGCAACTCCTGCGAAAGCGAGTTAAATTTTTTGTCCTTCTTTTAATTTCTCTTTTTGCTAGAGGACTAGCAAAAATTTAGGTGTGTGGGTATTTGATAATCATATTTTTATTACATTTTTATACCCTCATTATCTATCTTCTTTAAATAAATATATCACTAATATTAATTTGCAGGTTAATGAAGATTAATGAATAAAAGCCCAAAAGACTCTAATTTTCTTATTTTATACCATTTATCAAAACCAAAATATGAAAACAAAAGAAGGCCCAAGAAAGCTTAAGGATTCATGAAGAAATCGGGTTAAGAAATTAACAAAAAAAAAATCAAACCTACGAAAACCAATCGATTGGACAACTGATTGGCCAACCGATTGGCTAACTGATTGGTTAGCAACAAAAACTATTTTATGGCTGCAATTTAATTCTTGATCTCCAAGAAAAATTCAAGGGTTCTCATTCATTGCTGTAGACTATAAATAGGGGTAGAGAGTGAGTGGTTTGAGCGTAAATTTTTTTATAATAACTCCATTTGAAGAGGAGGGTTACTCTTAATTGAGAAGACCTTTCAAAATTATAATTTTTATTACAATTAATGAAATAGTTTTTTACATCTTCGTATTTTTCTTTTCTTCTCTTTGTTTGATGATGAAGATGAAGATGAAGATCAAGATGAAGATTTACCTTCATCAAGAGGCAAGAACCCCCTTGAAATGTAAATTTTCTCTTTTATGATCGGGAACCAGATATCTGATTGTTTTATAAGGAGTATATATATATATATATAGCTACACTTTTCTGCAAATGATCGGGAACCAGATATATGATTGTAGGGCAACTTTGATCGACTCACCTTCGCTTTATCAGATTTTGTCTAATAACCAATATAAAATATATTATTAAAATATATAACAACAGGATTCTCATCGGTAGGCCCACTAGAGCTTGCAGGGCTTTCCAAAAAGTCCACTTCCTATACCCAAGAATATGTAGAAGCATTTGGAGCTCCACCTTACGCCTTGTCTCTTGTCTTCGAATCTTCCCGCATGATAGCTCATCAAAGACCACATCTCTACTGGTAAAGGCACTGTGAGTCTCAAGATCCCATAACTGGTACCCTTTGATTCTAGAAGTGAATCCTATGAACATACACTGTCTCGACTTGGACTCCAGCTTGTTTCTCTTCTGACTGTCTACAAGATTATACACTGGACAACCAAATATGTGTAAAGTCGAGTAGTCCACTAATTCGCCTTGCCATATCTCCTCTAGGATGTGAAGATCAAATGGCTGTAGATGGCGACCTATTAATTAAATAACACACATGATTTACCGCTTCCGCCTAAAAACCTTCGGACATTCCTGCTTGTAGCAAGAGACTGCAGGCTCTTTCCATCAGTGTCTGATTCATGTGTTCAGCTACTCATGGATCGCTTTCAATTTATCAGGATCAATGTGGATACCCTTCATGGTGATAACAAATTTAAGGAATTTACCACTGGACATTCCCAGAGAAGACTTGGTAGGGTTCATCTTCATTTAGTGGCTCTGCATGAGATCGAACATGTAGGCTGTCTAAAATTCATAACAGATAGATGATCCTTATCAAACTTCAATCAACATCCTAACAATAAAAGTTACAATCAGAAGACTTTCACCTCAACAAAATGAAAGCTGTAATTGGAGGATTTTTACGTAGATCGAGAAAGGTTATAATTCAACGACCTTCACGATGACTGATAAAAGCTCTGATTCAATAGCCTTCACAATCAATTGTAAGAGTTACAATCTGACGACTCTCACATCCCAAATAGCTAAAGCAAAAATTACAGAACAACGGTCATTGCAAATGCTCCAATAGAAGAGGTTACAAGTCAACAACCGCTTCTAAATGCAAAAGTTCACCTCTGCGTTCAATCTTTAAAAGATAGGTGGCCCCTATGTTTTCAATTTTTAGTAGATGCCCAACTCTGTGTCTCAAGCCTAAGATACAGAGTTAGAGCCCAAAACGCTGATTTGGGTGTTTGACTCATTCAAACATGAGTTGAACGGTTTCAGAACCGTTTTCCCACGATCTGAGGGAATCTCGCCCACTTAGGAGTGGATTAAGGGGTTAGTTACACCCCTTATCCTCCTATAAAAACTTCAACAAACTCAACCAAAAGAGGTTCAGAGGTTAGGTTTTTGGATCAAATCAGCAGGAGATCGGCTAGAGAGAACTTCTTAGCAACAAAGAGATCTTGAGGTATCCTTCAGCAATAGCAAATTCACTTGGCTATTAACCGAATTTTTGGTTCAAACAACTCTTTTCACAGAGTTCAAAAACTCACTCTGAGTTCATAAACTCATTAAGAGTTCTTTTCTTGCCACACAAATTTATTGTTCCAGTAAAGGGAGATTCAGATCGTCAACGAAGAGCAAACTCGATGCGAGCATTCGAGGGACCACTCAATCGCCACCATGAACAACCCAGAATTAAACAAAGGAGAGGATTTATATTGATCCTCTTCTCTTTTGTAATCAGAAATTCAAATTGCAATCAGTAAGAGATTGAGAGAGTTGTAAACGTTCTTTCTGTAAGCAGTTAGAGGGAATAAATCAAATTTAATTCTTTCAATTTTCTTCTTACAAATTTTCCAATAAACAAAAGATGATGACTCTGCTAGGAGATTAGCTTCTCTAATGAAGAAGTAGTGGCTTAATCCGATATCAACCTCGTTGGAACAACTGTCGAAACTCTGGTCGTAAAGTTCGATCAAGCCAAGTACGAGGAAGTCCCCTCCTCTGGATCGCTTAGCCCCAAGGCTAGGCGCAATATCCATGAGATCTCCAAAGAGATCAAAACTCCTACTATTGCTACAATGCCGAAAAAAGTCCTATCCTTTGGTCAAGATTACTTAAACAACCCCTCCTCTGAAGGAATGGGCTCCGACTCTGCCAAACTCATTCAACGAGTTAATCTCCACACCCGAGTCGACACGGCGTGTAACGGATCATAAAAGATCCATGGTGAAGGAAAGTCCAACCAACGCCAAGGATATTGCTGCCAAGGCTTTGAAACAGGCCAAAAAGAATGCCGCTCAATAAAGGAGAAGATCCATAGGGGAGGGCACCTACGAAATAGACGATCCCTTGACCAACATGAAGGTTGCATTTGTGAGCCTCTGTCTGAGTGCTGCACTTCTGTTTCAGAGCATACACTTCGTGGAGACGAGCCCAAATATGAGCCCCGCATGATATAACTTAAACGTGACCCTCAGTGGTACGTTGTTCATTCAAAACGCAGCCCTTAGGGAAGCATTTCTAAAGCTAAATGCAACTCATAAGAGTGCGTTTCCAAACCAGAATGTGGGTCTTCAGACCATGTTGATCATCACGAACACAATACTCAGGAATGTGTTTTCAAAAGTAAACGCACACCTTAGAGGTGCATTTCAACATCAAAACGTGACCCCTAAGGTTATATTTCATCAACCAAACAAACAACTCAGAAGTGCATTCAACCAAAACATGACCCCCAAGGGCACGTTTCACCTCGGAAACGTAGGCCTCGGCCTAGCATTCACAAAACCAAATGTGACCCCGTATTTCTTCTCCAGAACATGACGTGATCCGTCAAGTTCAGAAAGATCAACATGGATTTAAGATTCATGTCCGTCAAGAACAAGTCCCACCCACTAACGGGTAGGGGGTTCCATCTTCGTCCTCACGCTCTGTGAGAGATTCATCCCAAGTCTTTTATTTGCGGGAATTGTTGTCGAGAGGAAGACCTATGCAATAAACAGCTCATTCATGTTAATATGAGCGGTTTATTTTTGCAGTCCTTTCAGAATGCCACTGCTATGCATCGGCGCCTCGGCGATCGTTATTTGATCAATTGACAAATGTTGCCAGGCCTGCCCAGTGACATCGTTATCACAAGAATAGGATCATTAAAACGGAATATCTCAAAGTTACTATTAATATGATCGGCAGAGGGAAGGCCTCGGCTCCTAGTTCTGACGAGTCAGAGAGAGGTCATTCCCCGACTGTTTGAAAAATCTGTGATGAGTTCGAAGGGGTATATCGGCACACTCGAACTCACACAGGAACTATTCACCCAGTTAACTATCAAAGGTTAGTTAAGGGGATCGCTTCAGATGATGAACATTCAGCAATTACGGATTCTCAATCCTCAAGCTCTTTCGTAACACACGAGGAACCAGCCTATATGATTGGAAACTCTTACGACTTAGCAAAAAGAGTTGACAAACATCATGTCATACTCCAGGCACAGCAGGAGACACTCATCCAGATGAAGGATATGTTGGCTCAGCCCCTTGCAGAGAAATGCCAAAAGCCTGAATCTTCTCGGAGGACAACTTCAAAAGGAAAACAAAAGGCACACGAGAATTCAGATCATGAGACTCACATCCTAGAGACTTCCTCCAAAACGAGAAAGAAGCCGAAAAGGAGCAAAATCCTCAATCATCTAAGATGGACAAATTAGAGGCTCGCCTCAATGCAATTGCTAACAGGAGTGAGCTTCACAAGGAAGGAGTAGTACGACCTTATCCTATCAAATGGGAGACAACTCCCTATCCACTAAAATTTAAGGCCCTAACCTTGCAACCTTTCGACGGTACAGGATCGCCAAATCAACACATCTACTACTTTAACTCACAGACCGAAGATGTGATAGCAAATGATGCTATCCTAACTCGATTGTTCATCGGCACCCTTAAGGGTGTTGCTTTCGAGTGGTTCATGAAGTTTCATGCTGGGTCTATTCAAAAATTAGTAGATCTGGAAAGGTTCTTCTTAGCCAGATTTTCCGAGGATGATACGGAAGTGTCCATCCTGACACTTCTCACCACCAAGTAGAGGAAGGGAGAGTCTATCAAGATCTATGTTGAAAGATTCCATAGTATGGCATTATGATGCCCATCAGGTATGACCTAATCTACTTTGGTCGAAACTTGCAGCTATAACTTGCAGACCCAGCTCCTTGCTCAAATGGAGGTGGTGGAATGTCGCTCCTAGAGACAATTGGTTTCGCAAGGAGAACAAGCTGAAGAAATCATTCCTCGGGTCAAGGCTGAAGAAGCTACTCAACCAAAGCCACATCAGCAACGCAACCAAAACAATGCTCCTCGATCCAAGGGAAAGGAGACTTTGGCTGTCGATTCTAGCATATGGGCATCGCTCGCTAAGTAAGGCAAAGCATTGAATTAGCAAAGACCACCCAAGTAGTACTCATTTAAAGAGGATCATGTGGACACTCTGTTCTAGCTGCTTCGGAAGAACAACAAGCTGCAACTTCCCGAGATCAAGAAACCGGATGAGGCTGGAAAGGTGGACGACCCTAATTACTGTCGTTACCATAGTTTCTTGGGACATCCTACTAGAAAATGCTATGTCTTCAAGGATATTCTACAAAATATAGTGAATGCTAATGTGCTTACATTAAAGCCAGAGCAGAAGACTGTATCCACTAATTTGATAGCGGACCGGTTTGGTGATTTCTTCCTGTAGCGGTTGCAGATGGAGTTATCCACATCTATAAAAGGGAAATACACATGAAAAGCACTGACCCACACGGTCAGAAAGGTAAATGGTTGGCTCCCCTTACTACCTCGAAAGGGGAGATTATGTGGGTCTATCCCGACCTGGTTGAAGACCAACAGTGGACGAACATCTCGTCCAAAAAAAAGAAGCAAGGCTAAGCCATCTAACATGATTAGCCCCTTCATTAATGAGAATGATGATCATCTCAAACCTCTCATGAACTCAAAAGAAGAGAGGATCGTTCTTGCAGCAGACCAAGGAGGCAACCATGGCAACCAGTCAGGAAAAGCTTTTCTGAAGGACTATGATCAGAGTGCTCAAGAAACAGAAGAACAGTCCTAAGACGCTGGGGGTTCTATCCCTCAAAGGTCAACTAACAAAGGGAAGCAAAAAGAGACCTGGTATAATAAGAACCTTCTTCAAGAAGCTGAAGAATCAAGTGCTCCATTCCGATTCAACGTCATGGCACGGTTGGCTAATATACTGGCTAGGATTACCCTACACGAGCTCCTACGATTGTCTAAAATTACAAAGGAAGCTCTAATTGAATCCTTAACAAACACGAAAAGCTTTATTACACAAGTTACTCCGATTCCTAAATCTTCTGAAGGCCAGTCTTGTATATAGTGTCTACAAGAAGCAAGAAGTTTACTATGCATATCATTTACTCAGGAAGATATGCAAGTCAAACACAAGCACAACAGACCTTTGTACTACATAGGGTACATTGGGTCCTCAGAAATCAGCCGTGTACAAGTTAATCTAGGATCAGTACTTAGCATCATGCCTTACAGGTTCATGCAGGTCTTAGGAATTCCCATGCATCGGTTGAACACTACCCAGACTACTATCTTCGGTTTCAACACCAATAGTATTCGACTCCTAGGGAAGATCAAAATCAGGTGTCAAATCGGAGATCTCAAGTCCGAAGTGACTTGTACATCATAGATGCGGATACATCTTACAATTTATTATTAGAACGGCCATGGATTCATAAGAACTGCATTGTCCCATCTACCCTACATCAGGTTATGAAGTATGCTAATGATGAAGGGGAAGTCCGAACCCTAATTACTGAGAAGCGCCCTTTCAGAGGGGTGGAGAACTTCCATACAGATTCCGTCTTCTACCTAGAATCTCAAGAGAAATCGAAATAAGATGCTGATAGTGGCAACGAAGCCGATGTCGAACCATATCCTGAGGAAGATAGTCCATGGGAGTTGAATTTTATTGTAATGGGTCAAATTGAGAGCAATAATAATATACGGAGTGAGGGCGAATGGTGCATTAATGAAGATTTTATTTTGGCGCACTTGTCTGATGTGTCCTCTAAAAATAAACAAATAAAGAATGATACTGATACAGGTACCAACCCGTGGCACATATTATATGCTGAGGCATCACTTACATTGTCGGTTAAATCATCATTCACTATAGATGAAGAAATGGAAGATGTCCGGAAGGCTTTCTTCAAAGTCCCGTCCAAAAAGAAAGGGCAAAAGCCTATCTATTTTGGGAGAGTCAAACCTGAACTACTCAAGCGGGGAAGTTCAGAAGAAGATAATGGGGTTCCTTAATTCCATTACCACGACCCAAATTCCATCTATTTGACGAAACGAATGAGCTATAACTTTAATGAAAAGAGAGGTTTAAACTTCGAGAAAGGAAGGCGAACACCCGTTTGAATGTCTCTTACTCCTGAAGGAAAACCTCCTAATTATTATTAGAAAACTGGAAGAGGAGTGGGTTATGTCACAACTCCTTACCTTTCAGAAAGTTAAACCGGTGACCGTCTGTGTCAAGACCATTCATCCGGGACATCATCATAGGAATCTGATGTCAACGCTAGAGCATTCTTTAAAAGCCTGACTATGAGAACATGGTTTCAACTAGTTACCCATACGAAGATGCAAGGGGGATGAAGAACAGATCGAATCGACCTACGACCCTTGGATCAAACGCCCTAACATCTTATGGGATATGTATTTTGAACAGCGTGAGCCGCCTACCAAAGATAAAGTAATCTAAGTCAATATGGGAGATGAATCTAATCCTAAACCTATCCTTATAAACGAAAGCTTATCACCTTCCAAGAAAAAAGATCTTATATCTCTCATTCAAGAGTATATAGATTGAGAAAGCATTTCGAACACTGAAGATCTTGATGCCTTGGTACACTAACAATCAGCAAGTACTGTTTGGATGAGCCTCTCACAATGACACTAAGGATTTGCCTCATGAATAGTGTGCTTGCACGTCAGATGATCCCTGAGGTCCCATGTAGATCGATGGTGACAACCCCTAATCTTAGAAGAGTCAAACTCGCGGTCATGTGACAAGTGCTCAAAAGAGAGCTTTTGAGAACACTTGAAAAGTGCTCCAAGTGTTGAATTCAGGTGAACTCGCCTTGCCATGCAAGGTTTGGGTTCGGGTGAGCTCTAGCTAGCTGGCGAGCTCTAGCCGCTTGGTCATTCTCGGGGTTCGCCAGCCTGATCATCTTTGGCTTTGCCTTTTTGCCTAAGGCTTGTCTTCAAGCTAGCCCATTGAGGTTTGCCTTTATGGTGGCTGGTATCTAGGGGGGTGGAGCTTGCTTGATGTGCGGGGCTTGCTTGCTTGAGGGTGTAGCTCCCCTAGATTATGGAGCTCGCTTGACTTAGGCAGCTCGCCTGACTTAGGCAGTCCGCTAAATCCAGAAATATGGCTTGAAGAGCGAAGCCTACCTAACTTGGTGGGCTCACCTGAATTGCTTAGTTCGCCCAAATGGGGAACTTTGCTGCTGGAGTGAGGCTTGCCTAAAATGCCAGGCTCGCTAGAAAAGCCCAGTCCGCCAGTTTTAGGAACTTTGCTACTAGAGTGAAGCCCGCCTGAGTATGTGAGCTCGCCTGATTGACGTAGTCCGCCAAAGCTGAGAACTTTACATTCATGCTTGGCTCTTTTCAGGCCTGAATAGTAATTCATGCTGTCATAGGAGATATAGGATTATGCTTCTTGACGGGTGAGAGCTTGTCGTCATCGCCGTTGGGCTCTCTTAGAGTGAGGAGCGTTCATGTTGACAGTAAAGGCGTGGTCACCAACATGAACTAGGGTCTTCTCTTCCATAGGGGACTGTGTGGATTGCTTGGCAACCTAACGAGCAGGCACTTGGCTTGCATTCTTGGCCTTTGGCTCGACCTTGGCTGGCTTAGGGGAGATAGAACCCCCTGTTGTTGCTCGGGTAGAGCTCTCGGGCATGGTTGCTCAACCACTTAGGGTTGGGCTACGTGCATAACTCTACGATATCGGCGAGAAGCTTTACCGCTAGAGGACGAAGATGATAAGTACTCCTCGTACTTATCTTGGATGAACTCAATCACAAGAGATTTGACTATCGTCCCCTCCGTAACTTCGTCGAATTGTACCACTACCATTTTGGTTGAAGAAATTGTTTCTTCCACTTTGGTCGCCATCTTCTATTTGTCGTAAAAAAAATTTGGTTCTTAATAGAGATTTATATTGATAAGAATTGCTTATTACAAATCAAGAGTCCAAAAAGATTATGACAGAAGCTAAGAGAATGCTATTCTTGTTTAATGTGGATTCTTCGATAGCAATAGGATACCTCCCTCGAATGCTTGCGTCGAGTTTTCTTCCCTTGGACGATCCGATCGAAATTGCGGTTGCGCTTCAGTATGTAGTAAAAGCTCTTGTGTGATTGAGTTCGATTATACCCAAGCTTGATGAGTATCAAGGCCGAATGCTTAGAGAGGGCTACAATGCAAGAGTTTGCAGAGAGCTAATGAGTCTCAAATCTAAGAGTTCAGATTGAGTCTACTTCAACAATCCAAGCTTATTGCCAAGAATGTTCTACCAAACAAGCCAATGGAAGTCTCTGCTTGAATAGCCTAAACACCAGCTAGGAGCAAGACAAAACCTCCTCTACCCTTCTTCACGTTGGCAAAAAAGGTCTTTTTATAGGCAAGGGAAAGCCTGGTTCCCCCCTTAACTTGTAGGATGTGACCACTAATAGGTGAGGAGCACCATGCCCTCCTCTAGCTGTGGGATGTGACCACTATAGGAGTGATGGGAGCCATGTCTCATTACCCAAGATGTGGTACATGGGTGGGCCTACTCCCACAAGCAAGCAGTCGTTTGAACTATTTAGGCGAGGTCGATAGGCTCTCGGACGAGCTTGATAGTTGTTTGAAAGCTCAGGCGAGCTTACAGGCGAGCTTGGAGAACAGGTGAGGCTTGACTCATGCAGGCAAGCCAAGTGAACAGCCAAGCTTGACTCATGCAGGCGAGCTAAGTAATCAGGCAAGGTTTAGCTCGCTTGGCTTGGTCTCTTTAATGCAAGCGAGCTTGGCTTATGCTGGCAAGTCAAACAAACAAGCGAGCTTTGGCTCGTGTAGGCGAGCAAAGCAGGTTGGTGAGCCAAGCTTGCAGGCAAACTCTGCTTGTCCTTCTAAATACAGGCGAGCTTTGCTTGCTTGGAACACGCAGGCAAACTCAAACAGGAGAGGTTTGAGTTCTCTTGTGTAAAGGCAATTTTTATGGCCTACAATGGCGAGCAGGATCGTGGTGGCACTCTGGGTCGGGCTCTCGCACGTATCGGGGGCTGACCCTCGTAGTCCTAATGATGTACTGCCTCATTCGTTCCTATTCTTCCACACCAATCTCATCAGCACGATGGGTCAACTCTATAGGAGGAGCCGTCTCCTCCTTAGCCGGCTCTTTCCCATGGTAGGACGACTTGCTATGATGAACAGATGACCCTGCCTCGCTAGCGAAGGCTCCCCTCCTTGGCTCCAACCTCTTCTTGGGGAGCCTCAACCACTTCTTCTGGAGCTGACTTATCCAGATGGATGATGTCAGTCTCGACCACACTTGCTCTTCATCCCTTTGTGGCCACCTCCTTCACCTACGGACGAGGGTGGTAGAAGGATCTTCCTCGGCTGTCTCGGCCTCTATTAGGAAGTCATGGCGGAGACACTTTTCAAGCCTAGCAGAGGGCCCTTCCTAGGGACTAGCTAGAGGAGTAGTCATTACCATCGCCGCTTCCGCTATCCCTAAGATCAGGGCCAAAGCCCTCTTCTGGTCCTTGGCAGTGGGAGGCACAACAGATATATTGGCACCTCGCAGGACCGAGTTATCAAGTAGGTTCTCAACTCAGCAAGAGCCAACATATGCCTTGATCTAATCAAGCGTATCCCTTTTGGTGTCTAACAAGTCACCCTCCAGGAGTGCCTCCCTCCTTATCTCGGGCCAATTTGAGCATCCTAACTCCAGGTCATCCCCCATGACCCAGATGTACTTCTCCTTCTAGTCCTTGTATGAGTCAGGAAGGTTGGTTACGAGCCTGAACTTCTCCACCATTTGGAAATGAAAGTGGGGTTCAGTCCGATTCACCTTCATAGTCACCAGGCGACCTAAGACCCACTAGGATGACTTTATTCCTAACTAGTGGCAAATCACCAAAAACACCATCAAAGTTATAATGGCGTTCAGCTTCATTTGGACCAACAATACCCCTAGCACCATAAATACTTGATAGAGGAAAGGATGCTTGGGAAACCACAGGCCAAATCCCAGATGCCTTAAGTAGAGCAGATCCCGCTCTAGCCCATGATCATATATGGCCTCTGACCTTGTCAGGGCCATCAGATCATACTCCTGGGGGATATCAAATCTCCTATGGAACATCATCTTCTATGACAAAGTTACCTTGGAATGGATCCCCACTAGAAGAGCTCGTCGGTCTACAAGATCTGATACCATCGTAGAATGGAGAAATAATTGCCGGAAAAAAATGGAGGGAAAAGATTTTGAGTTCTCTAAAGGGAATTTTAAAAGACAATAACCACCATCTCCCTTGCTCAAGCTCTATATATAGGCAGCTGAGGAAATTTGAACGACCGAATCAAGCCTTGTCTTAACGGCTAATATTAATTATCTGAATTCAAAGCAGCATCTCAAAGATCGAGGCGCAGCCCACTTACCTCGAATAGCTCACAATCTACTAAGAAAAGTGGAGCTATGGCAGACAAAAAAAGTGTGGAGTGACGTAAGCCACATCTACTCTGAAGAGACTTCTCAGTTCATTCATTAATGCACACCCACGTCTGTCCAAAGTTGCTTTCATTTTACTTAGATCCGGCTCAAGCCAACTCCAAGCGAAAGGGGCCAACTATTATGGTGTTTCACTCACTAAAGTACAACCATTTGCCAGTAGTGGACATGTGTACTTCTTCATACAACGCCCAATCAAATTGGTGGCTAAAACCAGCAAGGATCTCGACTTAGCCAGCTCGACGAGTCGAAATCCCCTTAGGATGACTTGAAGGGTGGTACTTGTTTCTCCTCTTATCGAAGATGACTTGCTATGAGCCTACTCGACCAGTTATTTGACCCCCTTGTGAGATTGACTCGAGAGGTGTTACTTCTCGGCCAAGTTAGAGGATGACTTCGACCACAATCTACTCCCTCTGACAACGTGTCAGCATCCCATTTAATGCTTGGTGGGTACCATCATGCCTTTAGCCCTGATAGTCTTCATGACTCATCAGACTACGTTAGCATCGCCATGCCTCCAATCACTTCTCATTTAATGCTGAGGTGATCTCTCTTCTAGTCGTTAGCCAACACCTACAAATCAGGTGCTGACGTGACCGTCAACACATACTTCTTCACCGCCATCTTGTATTCGGCCGTAATGACGGTTATGCCCTTATACCACCAGTATAAATAGAGTTACTATTCTAAACGCTAGAGGGGCTGATCTTCTGAGATCTAATCTCTAACTTAAGCAATACCTACTAATTGCACTACACTACAGAACGCACGCTATTCTTCATTTCCCTACTCAAGTTCACTAGCTAAATTGATCGTTGGAGGAACCACGGGGGAACCAAGCCTCATCCTCTCATGAGGTGTTATTTGTGCAGGATCAAGCTACTAAACTCAAAATCGGATATTCGGGGAAGGAAGCGGCCCCTCATTAATCTCCCCCCCCCCCCCATCACATATAATTGAGTATTTGATTACTTAACATTAACACATACAAATCAAATAAAAAAATGGGGAGAAGGTTGATGATTTAGCAATTATGAAGAAGATTTTGTGATCTCTTATAATTAGATTTGATTATATTGTGATAGTAAATTAAAGAGTCAAAGGATTTGTCTAAGATGACGGTTGCTAAATTGATGGGTACCCTATAAGTTCACGAGCAACGTATGAATGAAAGGTCGACTGAGAAGCTTCTCAAGAAAGCTTTTCAAAGTCAAGCTTCCATAAAAAAATAATAAAAGAGCATGGGATTTGAATAATAAAAGAGACTTGAGAGGAGGAAATTTACATGGCAGAAGATGAGGGTACAATTAGTACAATAACCAAGAACGCAACTACTACAACAATTGGGGACATGATTGCTACAATAAAAATCAAAGAGATGAAAGCAACCAAAAGAAACAATTACCAGTCATATTTATACTATCGAGGTCAAGGTCAAGGTCGAGGTCAAGGCAAAGGCTATGGATGTGGTAGAGGAAATTTTAATAAATCAAACATTGAATGTTATATATATCACAGATAAATCAAACATTCGGAGAAGACGTTATGTTTGCACAAGAAAGAGACGATGAATACAATCACACTTTACTAATGGTTTTGACAACTAACGAGGAATCAAACTATTATACATGATTTCTTAACACTTGGTGCTCTAATTACATTTTCCAAAAAGAAGTAGTTGTTCATGGATCTCAATGAGTCAATGCAGTCTGAAGTTAAATTTGCTGATGAGAACACTATACCAGTGATGGGAAAAGTTAGTGTTCTCATAAAGTTAAAGAATGGAAACTACAAGTTAATTTTTAATGTGTTTTATTTGCTGAATATGAAGAATAATCTACTCAGTATGGGCCAACTTCTTGAAAAGGGAAATGATTTGTACTTTTTGGATAATCAACTCTTAATCATTGGTAAAGGGGTATACTAATCCTTAAAGCCCCCATGACAAAAAATTGCATGTTTCGAGTTGATATCAAGAATGATGGTTATCATTGCTTCAATGTTATTATAATAGATGAGCCTTAGTTGTAGTATCTTTATTTGGATATTTGAATTTTTGAAGTTTGGAGGTTTTGTGTAAAGAAATTTTTGAAATGTTTGCCCATGTTAAATCATCCCCAGTAATTGTGTGAAGGTTGTATTCTCGGAAAGAACTGAAGGTTGTATTCTTAGAAAGAACCACAGATTACCCTTTGATGCTGAAAATACTTAGCGTGCAAGGAAGCCTCTTGAGCTGCTCTATTCAGACATTTGCGGCCCTATGAACACTGTATCAAATGGCAATAATCGGTACTTTCTTACTTTTATTAATGATTTCATAAGAAAAATATAGGCCTACTTTCTGCAATAAAAATCTAAAGTCTTTAATTACTTCAAGAAAAAAAAGCTTTAAAGCCCTAGTTGACAAGGAAAGCGATTACTTTATCAAAGTGTTATGTACAGATGGTCAAGGTGAACATACTTCTAATGAGTTAAATAAATATCCAGCAGAATAGAGAATAAAGCATGATGTCAGTTTTTTTTACACACCTCAACATAACATATTGCTGACTGAAAAATAGAACTATACTTGATATGGAGAGAAGCGTGCTAAAAGTCAAATGTATGCTAAATTCTTTTTAGGGCGAAGCTATCACATGTATTATTTATTTGTTGAATAGATCAATTGTAGACAATCTCACTCCTGAAGAGGTGTGGATATTTTATAAGTCAAGTGTTGGGCATCTCAAGCTATTCGGCTCCATTGTTGATGCTCATATTCTGGCAGGAATAAGAAAGAAGCTTGACGATAAAGGTGAAAAGATAGTTTTTGTAGGCTATAAGTCTAGAGGCTACAGGCTCTATAACCCTACTACAAAGATGGTTATCATGAGTAGAGATGCTGCTTTTGCTGAAGAAGAAGATGCATGGAACTGGATCTATAAGCACAAAAAGATTCACAACGCTCTCTCCTTAATATTCTTGAAAATGATGTCCCTGTTACAACTAGATAAGTACCACCAACCAATGCTTGTGAAACTCTATTGTTGCAAGTTACATTAGAAGTTGAAAGATCAAGAAGAAATCACCAACCATTAGTTTTCTTGAGGATGATGATATTGATGCAGATGAACATATAGTATACTTTACAATATTCATAGATTGTTAGCCGGTTATGTTTGAAGAGGATATTCAAGATCATAAGTGGATACATGCAATGAAAAAAGAGATAATGCCATTGAGAAGAACAACACATGACAGCTTATTAATATCCACAATGATATAAAGTTGTTGATGTGAATTGGGTTTTTAAGGCAAACGGTAAAATTAACCGGCATAAAGAAAGATTAGTGGTAAAAGGTTATGAGCAAAGACTTGGTTATGATCACCAAGAGGTATTTTTTCGTTCTAAAATTAAAATTGTTAGTCTAATAACTGCCTCCAGAAGTATTAAAATATTCATCAGATGGACATGAAGTCAATGCTTCTTAATGGGCCACTTGAAGAAGAAGCTTTTGCAAAGTAGCCACCTGGATTTGTGAAGAAAGGGTGTGAGCATAAAGTTTATAAGTTGAAGAAAGTATCGTATGTGCTAAAACAGGCGTCGCGAGCATGTAATAAAAGAATCGATTCTTTCTTTTAGGAAAGTGGATTTTATAAGTGCCTTTCTGATTATGACTTATATGTGAAGGCAAATAATTCTAGTGATATGCTACTATTATGCTTTTATGTTGATGATTTGATTTTTACTAGCAATAATATTAACATGATTGAAGATTTTAAGAAGTCTATAACGCATGAATTTGAGATGGATTGAGTTTGGTTTGATGTCTTATTTTGTTGGGATTGAAGTAGTTAAAGATGATGATGAGACTCTCATATGTCAAAAGAGGTATTGTGCAGAGTTATTGAAAAGATTTTAGATGTTTGATTACAATCTTGTTAGAGCTCCAGTGGATGTTAGTACTAAATTATCTCTAGAATGTGATGATGCACAATTTGATCTTACTTACTTCAAGCAAATTGTTGGGAGTTTGACATATCTTACATGTACAACGGTCTAATCAACATATATTTGGAGGCTTCTTGTTAGTCTCAACTATAAGTTGCTAAGAGAATTATGTGGTACTTAAAGAGGACTTATGATCATGGTTTACTTTATTCTTCATCTAACAATTATGATATTGTAGGCTATTCTAATAGTGATGGGAAGGAAGATCATGATGATCATAAGAGCACTTCTGGTATGTTTTCAATTTTAGTTCCACCACATCTTCTTCGCTATTGAAGAAGCAATCTATTGTTACACTCTCAGCTTGTGAAGCAGAGTATACAGCAGTGGTGTTGAGCGCTTGTCAAGCTTTGGCTATATAATGTGCTTAGTCAAATTCATGTTTAAGTTGAAGGCCTTATAACGATCTATGTAGACAATAAGTTAGCAATTGATTTGGCCAAGAATCAAGTTACTCATGGGAGTAGAAAGCACATTCATACTCGCTATCATTTTCTTTTTTTGAGATAATATTGGGAAGAATGAGATCATAGTGGTGCATTGTTGTTTGGGGTCTTTTGAATTATAATTGGCTCAGGTTACAACTTGAAAGATACTACAAATAAACAAGGAAATTTATATTAAATTAGATCTTTTTCTATGTGCCGATGGAGCATCAATCTTGTATTCCATTGATGTCCAAATGATTGACGATGAATCTTTCAGTAGTTGAAAATCTCTAATTTCTCCAAAAATGCCAAAATCTGCTTTAGATAAAGAGATGCTAAGTATTGGAGTGTCCAAATTTTGAGATGGTTGACTAAAAACCAAGTCTAGATACTAAGTCCCTAAAATGAACAATCTCCCCTCCTCTTATAGACTAAGAGAGGGAGGGGAGAGAGTTAGTGGCCATTAAATATGGATTAAGTGGTCATTAACTTATGATATAATGGGGAGGAATTGTTTCCTAAAAAATAGCCATTGAAATGGTCAATAACGAGGTTTGCTAATAACGGATAGCGATGAAGCTCACATGCGATTGTGAGCAAAGTTCACTTAGTGATCGTGGCCAAACTTTGCTAGAATGTGGGTGATCCGCTTTCTTTAAGGCATAGATAATATGGCCCATGTAGGACTTCTTAGGCGAAGTTCACATAAGGCTTTGGGGCAGACTTCACAAATAAGCTTGGATTTGACTCAATATCCTAACTTGAACATGTCTTTCACCTCGATCGACTTGAGGATGCCCTTTGACTGGGCCTAGGGTTAAATTTGAAAATTGACTTGGCCCTAACCACTCTTTGACTTGGATGAATTGGGCTAGAGTCTATCATGTAGTCAAGTTTGCATGCAACTCGAGCGAACTTCATTGTAACCTATTATGGACTTGTATTTGAACCCATTTGGAGTGTTTAGCCTAAGAGTGTTCACCTTTTGGATTCAAACCATACACTAGCCTAGGGAAAAGTATATTTTAACAATCTACAAGACCCCTCCAAAAGTTTTCGAGATCCTTCTTTTTGTTTGTAATAGGGATCGAAATACTTTGGGTAATAGCCAAATGTGTACTATCAAACATAGCTTGAGTTGTCTTGCTTAGGTTAAAACTTGTCTTCATTCAGCTACTTGGCCACCAGTGGTAAAGTGTTGAACGTGGCTTCCTTTATTTAGACCCATTTTGGCTAAAGGCTCAATGATGCTTGCATTCGCCCAACTTTGTCTTTGGAAGAAAATCTGTTTGCCCTATTATTGGAGAAAAGTTTAGAGAATAGTGATGTTTACTTGACTCTAAATCTTGGTGAACTTCACCCCTATTTTAGTTGTGTGGGTAAAGTTTGTCGATTAACGATGTTCATTGGGTAGCGATAGTCACTTGCTAGCAATGGTCAACAAGATTCATGTCTTTGGATGAGCGCTGTGATTTGTGGCTATAATTTCTCTTTAATGGTTAAGTCTTTGGTAAATTTTTCTAGATGGTCAAAGATGTAGGCTAGTCCTTAGCCTCTTTGTTCGGTCTAATCACATCTCATAAGAAGCAAATTTTTGGAATTTTGGAATTGGGAAGCTCATAAATAACCCCATTTCAATATGAATCTTTCTCATCTCTATCTTCTCCATGTCTAAGTCTTCTCTAACTCAACCAAAGATGCTCTTCAATAGAGGACTAAGATTAAATAGTTCTAACAGGAGCTAGCCCAAGTGAAGGGCAATCCTATGCAGGAAATCTGTGTACTCCACTAGTTGGCGGGTTTGCTTTCGGTCGAGAAGGCTATGCTCGAACAAACTCTCAAGAATAAGTCAGAAGCTTGCCATGAGGTGACCAATGATAAGGATTCGTGATGCTCCGAGTGCCATGCCTTGCATAGGACTATTCAGGGGCTGAGATGGCGCTTGAAAAAAGTTCTAGTTAGCTCCACAAGTGAAGACTCTGAAAGTGATTAGGTCTCACAGGTGCGAGCCAAGAACGCAATTAGACGTCATCTAGCTTTCTCAGATTTGATGTCAAATTTTATTGATAAGAATTGGCTTTGTTCCACAATTTTGTGCGATTAGGAAGAAATGGAGCTTGGCGTAGCTCTGCTACTTTTTTTTTCTTTCTCTTTTTCCATCTCTGTTAAAAGGAACAGGGTAGTTCCTGCTTTGTGCTTCTGTTTCTCTTTGCCTCTTGACAGTTGTTGAGGTTGGAGGAATGAATGCCAACTATCTTTGTAATTAGAGAGCTGAGTGTCGCCTTTATGTACTTGAGTCTTTTGTTAATAGGAATGAAATCTTCATGTGATTTGTCCATTCTTGATCTATGCATGGCTTACCTTTTGGTCAAAACTTAGGCTCTGCATATGAATTTTGCCAATTTGGTGAATCTCACTTAATTTTTGGACTTAGGTGAAGCCCGCTAGGTTGGTCAAGCGAGGCTCATTTAGCATTTGGACTTAAGTGAAGTACACTAAGTCGATTGGGTGAAACTCACTGAAAAAATTTAAATTTTTAAATCTTCAATTTTTTGCCTAGATTTAGCGCGAAAGTCACTCTTAGGTGAAGTTCAGTGCAAGATTCTTGGGTGAAGTTCGAGGGGAGATATCTCAACGAAGTTTAATGGAAGCCTATATATAGACTGTTCATATTCTTATCTCTTCACCCCATTTTCATAACCCTAGATTTCTCTGAATTTCTTCAAATTCTTAGATCTCTAGATCTTCTTTTTGGTTCAATGGCCTCCTGATGTTAATTCATACTACAAGAAATTACGTCTTTAACGAAGGGATTTCCCTTTGTTAAAGAGTTAAAAACCTTCGTTATTGTATGCTAATGACGGGAAAAAAATTCCTTCGTCGCCCGTCATTCAAGCCTTCTTCGCTAAAGGGTCACAAAGGTTATAATACCCATCGTTATAGAGTCTATAACGATGGAACATATTACCGTTATTCATATCTGCGATGGTAATTATCACCGTCATTACCATTAGTGACGGGGATATTTCCCGTTGTTACCATCAGTGACAGGGATTTTTTCTGTTGGTACCATTAGTTACAAGGATATTTCTCGTCGTTACTTTAAATGATGGTTTCTCATTCCCGTTGTTATTGTGTAATAACGGGTGACAACCCCGTCATTGAAGACCAATTAATAACGGTTGGATACCATCATAAAAGTCTTAATGGTGGGTAATTAGTAACCCATAAATGATGGTACTTTCCCTTCGTTGATGAATAAAATATGGTTTATAAAACCGTTATTATAGACTATAAATTTTTAATATACATTAATAACAATCTTTCCATTCGTAGGCAACTATCATATAATTCTCAACATGACACTAAGAGCTACAACACAAATATATTAAAAATACCCAATAATGAATAAAAGGGAAAACAAAAACTTCATTCATTAATAACATCAATAAATAAAATTCCACCATCCTTAAATATTCAATACTAGTAACAAGAGTTAATATCCCAATTGTTCCAAAGAAAAATATATGAAACTATCTAAAATAAATTAAAATAAAAGTCTAGAAAGGACACATCCTTTTATCTCTAATCATCGTTAAAAGAACACTCGAGCTACCCCCTCCAAATCTTGCATGGATAGCCTGAAAAATTTAAAAATTCACATAATTAAGAAATATCAATTAAGCAAATATTATCTTATTAAATAAAAATCATATTTTCTCTAGTGAAAATAGTCAACCATAAAAGTATATAAGATATTTTATAAAAAATAATTACCTAGTCTTACACATGTTCTCGAGTTTGAGGAGTCAATGAAGATGGTTGCCTTAAAAAAAGTTCCCGCATAGCTTTCACTTGTGACTCTAAGTCAGACATCCTTTGTTGTTGTTGATGTTGTTGTTGCTCCTACTCATCTAAGTGTTATTGAAGCGTCTGGTTCTTTCTCTTTTCTTCTATAACTCGTGCTTTCAGATTAGGTCGACTAGTGAGCGGTCCTCTCAAATCTTTCAAAGTAGTCCCACCATCAAATACAGTAATGTGACCATGAGATTGCTTCCTCCAGATTTTCTCAACTATCTCAATGTCTGAAAGTGAAGGATTTGCTTGTTTAACTTGGATAATTTTATCCTATAAAAATTAAATTCATATGTTAGTATTATATAATGCATCATTATCAAACTTAAAGACATATTCTACTTACATATTTATCTTGATCCCTAGTATCTAGTATTTCATTAGTTTTTTTGGGTTTCTTAGAACATTTTTGCCACATCAGGTGGATTTCTTGACTTGCTACCCTTATTCAAATATTAAATAAAAATGAGTACAGTGTCAAACTAAAAAAGGTAGTTTTAAATAAATAGGAAATTAGTTTTGAATGTATACCAAGTCTCACGCAAATTCTCTAAAGGGTTTACTGCCCGTGTGGTGGAGCATCTTTCTTTTACATTTGTTAAGTGTATTTTGTTGGCTTGCTTTCTATACATCAAGATTAAAAGATAATTTCAACAATTCAGCAGTATACATGGAACAAAATAAATAAAATTAGAAGATTAATACCTAAAATTTTGAAGAAAAATAATGTTCCTTAACTAGCCAATCTCAGTCATCAACATTCACTTCTGCAGGTTTATTTCTAAATGCAACTTGTAATGAATTTTCTTTCACATATTTCCTGTGCATGTCACCACGCCACTCATTCCACAAATCGTGCAAGTGTCTCATTACTAAATCTCTCTTTTGCTCCATGTCCTCGACATCAAATTTATCCTACCTAAAATTTGAATCATAATATAATTTATAAGAATTAAAGACCAATTGTAAACAATTAATTTTTAAAGTACCTTAATGGATGCCCACATATGATCTTTATTTTGTTGTAGTATTTTGGCCCAATTCTCAATAGCTACTGGGCAAATATTCCTATCACGAATAACAATTCCAAGAAATTATGAAAATTCTGGTTCAATAGTTCTATTCTGATAAAAAGTAATGATCTCCCCCCTTGTGACAAATTATTCAACTTTAGACACTTATTACTACCACGAGGTGGATTTTTCTTCTTTTGAGAATTATCAGCTACATACATCATATAACATGGTAAAATCAATATATTAAAATGAAATTGATAAAAATATTCCTTCTTGTAATTAATAAATAATATACCTTCTTGTCGAGAGTTGCAACCTCTAAGAAATCTCAAAGAACTTAGAGGATTACAAGGACAATTGACCTACATCCGTCGGTTCATCTCGAACCTATTCGAAAAATGCCAACCATTCTATAAGCTTCCAAAGAAAGGCGTGTCGTTTATCTGGGATGATGCTTGTCAAAAAGCATTGGAGGATATCAAAGCATATCTGTCAAATCCTCATGTTCTCATTGCACCAAAGTCAAGGAACCGTTCTTGATTTATGTCAAGGTGATAAATCACTCGTTGAGTGCTCTACTTGCACAAGACGATGACAATGGTCATTAGAAGGTAGTATATTACATGGGTCAGACATTGGTAGGCACTGAATCTCGATATCCGGTGATCGAGAAGGAGTGTCTCGCCCTGGTGTTCGCAATTCAAAAGATGCGACACTACCTGGTTGGACAAACGATATACGCCATTTCAAACGTTAATCCAATTCGAGTGTTCATGACGCAACCAGCTTCCATAAATTAGCGGCTAGCAAGATTGGCCCTGCTCTTGTCCTAGTACGACTTCACTTCAAACAATAAAAGTCGGTCAAAGGATAAGCAATTTGTGATCTTCTAGCAGCTAATCCTATGAAAGATACAGCCGAATTATATAAAGATTTTTTAGATAAAACCCATGAAGTAAACACTACCTCTCATCAAGAGGTGTGGCAATTATACTTCGACGGTGCTTCCCGAGCAACTAATATGGCGAGCACTCCCGGATGTTCCAAAATCTCTTCAGGAGTTGGAGTCGTCTTAGCTTCCCCAGAGAAACACATGATGCCTCGAGCCAATTCACTGATGGAGCCATGTTCCAACAATGTAGTTGAATACAACGCACTACTCATTGGACTCAGTTTCACCAAAGAGTTGGGGTCGAGTATCTTGAAGCTTTTGGTGATTCTCAACTGATAATCAACCAAGTTCGATGAGAATAAGAATTCAGAAACCTAGACCTGGTCCTGTACCACAAGGCGGCCATCAAGATGGCAGACTTATTTGAAGAATTCTTCATCGAGTACATCCTACGCCTGCAGAACGCTTACGCAGATACACTAACGGTATTAGCAGTATCTTTGGTACAGCCTTCCGAAACAGAATAGTTGATCACTGTTAGAACCCACCAACTCTTCATACCACACTGTGTCTTGGACATCAAAGAGGTGCACGAAACTAGAGTCAAATTCGAACCTCGTGATTGATGTTTCCCCATTATTGATTATGTCTTGCATGGTATATTATCGGAAGACATAAAAGAAAGAGACTCGATTCGACAAAGAGCATCGAGATTCTACTACAACTCAATAACTCAGACACTTTATCACCGTGCGTATGATGGCTTTTACTCCAATGTCTTTCGACCAAAGAAGCAGAGGAGGCTCTCAAAGAAGCACATGATGAAACTTGTGGTGCACACCAACCTGGTCCTAATTATGTGATTGTCTCATAAGAATGGGATATTATTAGCCAACTATGGTCAAAGACGCAATCGCGAACGCTTAATGGTGCCACACATGTCAAATACATGCTAATTACATGCATCAACCCCCGGATCATTTACACCCTTCGACCACATCATGGCCTTTCAAGACATGGGGAATGGATGTCGTTAGTCCTATTTTCCCTCCATTAGCCAAAGGTGATCATTTTTTTTTGGCAATCACCGACTACTTCTCTAAGTTGGCCGAAGCAATTCCATTCAAAGAACTAAAAATAAGCAACGTCGTCAGATTCATCAAACACCATATTCAGTGTTCCAAGGCAAATCGTGCACGACAACGGCCTCAGTTTGTCAACAACGCCTTCATCAAATTCTGTGAAATGTTTAGAATTTAAGACGTCTCATCGACGGCCTACAATCCTACCGCAAATGGTCTAGCTGAGGCCTTCAACAAGACCATCATCAAGATCCTATCGAAGCTTATAAGAATAAACAAGTGAGATTGGGATGACAAGCTTGGCGAAGCTCTCTAGGCCTATCACACCACGGTCCACACGCCTAACGGAGCAACCTCATATTCTCTAGTATATGGGTGTGAGACCATCCTTCCCATGAAAATCCAAATTCCATCTCTTCGCGTTGCCCTAGCAACAAGATGACGATGGAGGAACAACATCAGAAACGTCTCGAAGAACTCGAGATGTTAGTTGAGAAACACCTGAAAGCTCAGTAGCAAATTGAGTTTTACCAAGCTAGAATCTCTAAAGCCTTTGACAAGAAAGTTCGACAATGGAGCTTTAAGGAAGGAGACTTGGTTCTTGTCGTTTCGCGACCAATGATACTCAATTCTAAGAAGAAAGGAAAGTTCTAGTCCAAATGGGAAGGGTCGTTTGTAGTGGAGACAGTCTACTCAAACGGTACATATCGCCTGATCACCCAATACGGTGACAAAATCATGATGCTAATAAATAGGAAGTTCCTGAAAAAGTACTATCCCTAGTACATTCAGGATAACTTGTTTGACATGTGCAACTTAAGTTGTTGTATAGTGTTACCCTCAACGGGATGTTCCTAGAGAATATTACGCATGGTATTTTTAAGGATAACCCGAGATCAAAAGATTATTCAAGATAAAAACCAATCATCTGAATAGTTCATTCTCAATTATTATAAAATGATTAAGATTCCCCCACTGTAGTTTTATAATCATTAATAAGGTGATTAAAACTCTCCTATTGTATCCCTAAATTCCTTCAAGGATGAAGCACATCCCATCTGCTTCAACCCATTAGGAACTATAGGTATTAAAAAATGCCGAGCTTTAAGATATGATGAAGGTCGTCAAAGGGACGAACCTCGTCATGGTCAAAGATGAGACTCATCACCCAACGAGGACCCATATCATAAACAAGGCACACCAAGTAGCGAGGCTCGGCGAACTCACTAGTGGAAATGAGGTTCGAAGCTAGTCGTTGGATACGAGGTTCAAAACTCACCAGTGGAAACAAGGTTCGAAGCGCACCAGTGGAAACGAGGTTCGAAGCTCATCATTGGATACGAGGTTCGAAGCACATCACCAGACGTGAAGCTCATTAGTGAAGATGAGACTTGTCAAAAGGAAATTCACAAGTCTTGCTACGTAGTTGGACTCAATTATTAAAGATGAAGTTTATTTGTGAAGACGAAGCTCGTCGGACGAAGTCAGTGAAGACAAAGTTCGTTAAACCGCAAAACTAGCCTTATAAGATGAACCTTGTTGCATATTAAGGCTTATTCAATTAGATGAACTTCGTCATGCAGCAAAGCTCGTCATTCGTAGAAAATCCAGATGTAATGGATTTGAAGACTTAGTCAGCCATGTGGGCTAAACTTCAGGAGCACGTTACGCCCCATTAACCAACATGGGCTGAATTGGAGAAGGTAGTTATGCCCTCTATCCACAATTCTAACACGTCAGTTATGTGCTACGAACTCTATAAATAGCCATGAGCGGCTATGAAGAGGGGACTCTTTTTTGGGGCTTTTGGAGGAGTTTTGGCGACCGCGTGAAGAGAGATTAGTGTCTGCATTCTCATGAACTAAGCCACCATCAGAAGCTTCCGTGAACTTGTTCTGGTCATTAACGAGAAGCAATCTAAGCTTGAGCATCGAGAGAAGTATCTTTTCGCCACTAAGAACCCACTTTTAAACAAAAGAGAAGTCAAATTAATCTTCTCTTCCTCTGTAATCGAGAGAGAGTGAGTGATTATAAGGGATTCGTACCAAGCGATCGAACCCATTCTTAAAACAAGAATCAGTCAACTTCAATTTTTTGACCATACAGATGATGGCGACCATAGTGGGAGAGTTCTTTTCGATGGATTGGTGGTGGTGCAGTCATACAAGATTACAGTGGGGACTGAGGTTGAAACTCTAGTCATAGACTTTAACCAGACTAAGTACGAGGAGTTTGTGTCCTCTGGTAAGTCCAGCCCCACCAAGGCACGAAAGTGCTATCGAGTCTCTTATGAGACTTCAGCCCATGTGACTTCTGATTATTCAACTCGAGTTAGCATCAAGGTAAAGTCTATGCCTCTCAAAGATGAGGCTCCAACAACTAGCCGTCAGGCTAAGAAATAGGTTGTTAAGCAACCTAGCTGAACTTCGGCTTCTACTAACCAAACCCTGGCTTCTGATAATGAACCTCATCCAACTTTGGTTGAAGCAGGAGTTTCTATTGGTCCACTATCGAGACGTGCTCGACAACGTCAATGCTAGAACCAAGCTTGCTGTAGGGCTCGAGCCTTGGTCTCGCTAGACTGCTTCTGCTATCGACCAAGAGCTGACCAGCTCGAGGTCAACAAGTCTGTCAAGGGTCGAGCGGCCAAGGAATGTTAAAATAACAGACCTCATCCCCGTACTCGAGTAAGCTTTGAAGACGAACCTCGTCCTCAAAGGGAGCTTCAACAAACTCAACAATCGGTTCATACCAAGGTTCATCCAGAAAATGAACCTCAAGTTAAGAACCAATCGAGAAGGCAAATGCGCCAAGCTCGTCCTATCAACGAACCTCGTCACAAACATATAAATGACGAAGTTTGTCTAGCCACCCAAGTTTGTCAACCTCTATCATTTAGAGGGTCTCACTAGGATAAAGCTAAGTCGACAGAGCCAGCTAGGGGTGGTCCAACCGTCGACCTCCTTGATTATCTCATACGTAAACGCAGCATGAGTCAGATGTAACCTCATTGCTGCTGTGAGAAGCTTATCTTAGCAGTGCTTTCCGAATGTCTATGTGGGGAGGCAGCACATAAATCTTTAGTCTTCGAACGATTGACTAAGCCATTGACGGTCTCGTCATCCAGAAGAAGGCGCTTTCGTCGTAGGAAACAAGCGCCTAAGAATTGTCACATTGAGGTAACGATTAATATGGTCAGCAAGGAAAAGAGCAAAGCCTCAGCTGATTCTTCTGCATCTTCTGATCCTGAATACTCTCTGGGGTTAGGTGAAATGCTTGTTGATGGATAGGGAGTGTATCGACACACTCGTACTCGTACTGGTATGGTGATCCTGCTAGATTACCAATGATTGGCAGGCATTATAGATGATGCTGATTAAGAGCCTGAGAACTCAGCTATTGTAACCTCTCAGCCTTCCAACACCGATCAAAGTGAACAAGCAAGTGCTCACATGGCTATAAGTGAGGAGAATGTGGTGAGGAAGATGGAAGAGCAACAATCAACCATTCGTCAGCAACAGGAATCTATCAGATGCTTGGAAGCAATGGTAGAGAAACTCCTCGGGAAGAAAGAAAAGAAAAAGAAGAAAGTCTATCCCCAAGCCTTAGGATCAAGGCCTAGGCAACCTTCACATGCCGAGGAAGAGAACAACCATCTAAATAAAGATGGCAATGATGAAGAAGATGAGGAGGAAAAGGTTTTACATATTCATTATGAATCGTCTGAAGCTGAATCCAATCCTCATTTGAGAGTACGAGACCAAAAATTAGATGATTTCCAGAAACAACTTGACGCATTGAAGCTTTATGGAAACTTCAAAGACCTGGGGGTAGCTAGACCTTATCCAGCTGAATGGCATACTATCCCTTATCCCCTGAAATTCAAGCCGTTCAACTTGGTGCAATTTGATAGCAATGGTTCACCTACCCAGCACATCTACTATTTCCAGGTACAGACTAGACACATAGTGGGTAATGATCCAATTATGACTAGACTGTTTATTATTACCCTAAAAGGAGTAGCTTTTGAATGGTTTCGCAGACTCGAGCCTGGGTTAATTAAAAGTTAGAGGGATTTGGAGAAGCTCTTCCTAGCTCGGTTCTTTAATGATGACACTAAGGTGTCCATGGCTACACTGTTGGCTAAAAAGCAAAAGAAGATAGAGTATGTCAGTGACTTTGTCAAAAGATTCAAAAATCGATCGTTGCATTCGCGCGATCAAGTCTCTGAAGCTACCCTTGTGGAGATGTGTCGCAACAACCTTTCTATTAACATATTGGCTAAGATGGGAGCTGTTGAAGCTTGTTCATAGAAGGATTTGGTGTGGCGGGACGAGCAGGTCGAGAACATGCTCAAGAGGATAGAGGTAGAAGAGTCTCACGAGTCTCATCCTAAAAAAAAGAGGGAATAAATGCAACTTTAACCCTCAAAAGCAATCAAAGGGGAAAGACACCTTGGTAGTGGATACCAACCCTTCTCCTAAGTCCTCTGCAATACAAAAAGGTAATTCTTCTGATAATCACTTTCAGAAGAAATATGATTTTAAAGATGAAAACATCGTCATGATCCTCAAGTCTCTGATAAAGACGAATAAGATCAAACTCCTCGATTTGAGGTGACCTGAAGAAGTATCGAGGGCAGATGATCCTAACTACTATAAGTACCACAAGATAGTGCATCACCCAACCAATGCATGTTATATCTTGAAAGATAAAATCCAAACTTTGTTGGATACAGGTGTCATGACCCTTCAGGCAGATCAGAAGAAGGTGTCGGCAAACATGGTCTCGTTGTAGTTCGGAGACTTTCCATAAGTTCAAGTTTAGGACTGTTTGAAGCCAATTCCTCAAGCAGAGACCAAGATTATGAGCCTCAATCCTCATCAGCATAAGGAGAAGGGTATGGTTCCTTATACCGCTCCCGATGGTGGAGTCATGTGGGTTCATCCTAATCTACTAGCAGATGGGTAATGGACTTCAGATGACTCGAAGAAAACCAAATCCAGACAAAAATCTTATAACGTTGTGTCATTCATTCCTAATGAGAAGTTGAAACTACATCCCTCAGCAGTTCAGAAGACGAGTAGCTATCGTTCACCACACAACCAATACAGATATCAAGAACCCGTGGAGAAAAGGAGTATTTGAAGAAGTACCCTAAAGCAGTAGTAGCCTCGCCAAGACCGGAGAAGAAGGTGGCAAATAAAGCACCAGCGTCCGCCCATGATACCAAGGGGAAGGAACTCCGTTACAATAAGGCATTCACGAAGGATGTTCCGGATGGTTCGAAAGGACCTTTTTAGTTTGATGTGTTAGCTTAATTAGCTAACATCCCAGCAAGAATTACCTTGTTCGAGCTCTTACGCTTATCGCGATCAACAAGAGAAGCCCTCCGCAAAACATTGGCGGATAATGAGACCTTCCTGGCTCACCTTCCACCAAACCCGACAAAAGAAACATTAGAGGTCTGCCCTCAATGTCATCAGATCTTTCAAGGACGGATGCCATGTATCACATTTTCTCCGGAGGATATATATGTGAGAAACCTGAAGCATGATAGACCATTATACTTCGTAGGATATATCATTCTATTCGGGTAGATCGAATTCAGGTTGATCCTGGGTTTTTTTTAGCATCATACCTTTGAGGCTCCCTCACCATCTTAAGGTCCCACTGCATCAATTGTTAACAATGGTAACCACCATTTATGGCTTCAATGCTTCTAACAGTCATCCCCTAGGCAAAATCAAGCTCAAATGCTAAATGGGTGACTTGAGGATAGATATCACCTGCTACGTTATTGATGCAGAAATGTCTTATAATTTATTATTGGGTCAGCCATGGATCCATAATAATTTTATTGTACCATCCACTCTACATCAATGCATGAAATATATAGATGAGAGTGGTGAAGTCAGAACAGTGGTCGTAGAGAAGCAACCATTCAATGGGTGGAGAATTATTATACAGATTCCATCCACTACCTTGATGGTGAGCCAATTAAGGTACCACTAGTTGAGGACCTTGATAGAGGCAATGAGACTGATACTGAGTCCGAGTGCAAACAAGAACTTGTGTTTAATGACATTGAACCCATCGTAATTGGTCTTGAAAGTTTGGATGTAAATGACGCTAATAACAGCGATGTTATCTTCAATAACAATGATGCTTTAGCTTACTTACCGTGTGTTAAAGGCAACTCTAATATGCCAGGTAGTAGTGCTAATGTTGTTAGACCCTAATGCCACTAGGAAAGAACCCTAGAGGGGGGTGAATAGGGTTTATGCTAATCTAATCCGATTTTATGTTAATTAAAACTAATTAATAAATATCCTAGCAAGTATAATATGTGACAATATATATATGCAAGGATATACAAATAACACAAGGGTGAAACAAACAAATGTAAACAATATAGTGGACAAACTAAATAGTGAGACAATGGAGATATGAGAAATGAGCACAAATGTAAATGAATGCCAATGCAAAATCAAACATAATTAAATAATCATGGAGTTCGTACCTTCCATACTACGTCTCCGCTCCCCACTCCTGGGGAAAAATCCACAATCACACCATGTTTTCAATGCTCACCCAAAAACGTTTACACCTCACACTTGATTTTCTAGCTCATCAAAAACTTTACAATTAACACTTTTATAATCCCACTCTATACCCTCTAAGTGTTGGTCTCTAGCCCGTGTGTCCCTCAAGTGCTTGAATTTACAACATCTCCCTAGGCTTTACTACCGATGTCTCTCCTCTTGGGACGACCGCGTTTCTCACCACCCACTCCTCTCGGTGTACAAGTGTATTACAAAGTGTATCCCACAATTAGGCTCAATACAACAAATGTTTGTTCTCTACTATAGTGAGAACACAATAAAAGCACACTCTCTAAGTCACAAACCCACAACCCCAAATTATATTATGTATGCAAATACAATAACCTCAATGGGTTGTATGTGAACAAAGAGTATAATCAAAACAAATCTAAACTCAAATAAATTCTAGCTTATGGAAATAAAAATCAAGGAATATGAATGCTCAAACACAAATGATGATCTTCTCAAGCCCTTGTGAAACTTTCTTCACAAAACCGAAACTCTAACAAACTTTAAACTCTTGCAAACTTGTATTAAACACTTCTTGATTATTTCAGAATGTTAGAGGGCAAGAGCTATATATAGGATGAAGAAACAAAGCCCCAAAACTAAGAAAAACAAAAAAAAGATAACATAATAGAAACTGGAAATATAGCCGTTAGATGTCGTCAGTCGACTGATGAACAGTATCAGTCGACTGATGAGCTGACCATTACAGGTAGTTCATAGCTCATCGGTCGACTTAAGATCTCATCAGTCAACTGATAATCTCATCAGTCGACTGATAGTTTATCAATTGTAAAAACAAAAACTTTTAAAAATTCTATGTGATTTTTTTAGTCGACTGAACACTTGCATCAGTCGACTGATAGCATAATATCTACCTCTTTAAAACAGTAAATCTGATTTTTGAAGTGCTTTTAAAAATAGCAAATAAATTCTAAAAAAATATAAAACTTTGGGAAATGATTGTAAACATGATAATAAACATGTTACAAAAAGGATTTTTAGAATTGCGCTTATCAATAGTAAAAACTCATCATTTTGTAAAATAGTCCAAAACATGAAAACTAAACATACTTGAAATTCGATATTTTGACTAAACCATGTTTTAAAACTTTATAAAATGATTTAATAGACTTATGAAATATGTATATAATGATTTTTAAGTCTAAAAACTAAGAATACCATATTTTCACAAAAATGCATATTCTATGCAGTACTCTCTTAAACACATTTATTTTTCAAAAGCAATAGAGTATGAAACATGTGAAAGTGTATACGAATATAACTATTATTTCATATCTATAGGTAAACTTGAAAACACCAAAATGAACACTTGTGTGTGTGTGTGTGTGTGTGTGTGAAAACAATAAAATATATATGTATATGATATTAAGCTTAGAGTATTAAACACACATAATATAAAACCTGAACTAAAATACCCAAGCTTGATGTTCTTCAATATGCTCTTCTTGGTAAACTTTGCGGATGAAGCTTGATCTTGAATATGACTTGATTTGCAAATAGCTTCATACCGATATTCCGCCAACCATCATTTGATATGATCGTTATGGCGTAATTCCATCCAACCTCTGACTTTGATATTTGTGTAGATTACCTAATATAATAAATGTAAGTACTCGACGCACAATGTTAGGAATTATTTGTAATCATCAAAACAAGATTAGGGAGTAGGCTCATAACCATGAGGCTAACAATCTCCCCCTTTTTGATGATGACAAACAATCTGCACAAAGAGTATATACAATATGCAACAAAGCACAATACTCATAAATATACTCTCATAATCTACTTGTTTCTCCCCCTTTGGCAACATCAAAAATGGGAGAAAATAGAAGAAAGAAGAGAGCGAAGGCTCCCCTACCTATAATCATGGTGAGTATAAAACAAAATAGGGAAAAGCTCCCCCTATCAAAATAGTTTATGGAATATATGAAGTGAATACTAAGGAAAACATGTGAACAAGCATAGATGAAAACGTGCTAGGCAAAACTCACATACAAAAAGATAATGAGGACACACATAAATATGTCATTATGAAAATAGTGTCTCATTATACAAACATAAAAACAATGTATAAATAGATTTATGAAAACAAAAGAATGAAGAATATGAGAATCATGAAAAAAGTTTTCAAATGAAAACAAATCAAACAAATGAATTTATAAATCAAAATCTAAGTCAAAAAATTTTGTCATATTCGACAAGAAGGTAAGAGAGGTAACTATATCAAGCTCTTAAGCTTGTTCCAACCCATATAAATATTTTAAGTACCTGATAAACATAATTTGAGAAATAAACACCCAATAAACCCGGGGTTGCTCAAATACAAACCTCTCATTAAGATCAAAATCAATAAAAAACAAAAGTCTTGACTTAAATTTGTTTTATTTTCAAAATTTTCAAAAATATGTTTTTAAAACACCAAGAAGTGAAAAAATAAAAATGCCAAGAATCTTGGTTTAAAATCAAAAAGGTTTTGGTACCTAATTACTCTTAGTACCTAAGAGTCTAGGGACATAACACATATTATTAAAACTCAAATCCCTAGGGTTATGAACCTATTTAGGAACATTTAGTGTATTAACATGGTCAAAACAATAGTCATGTAAATAACCTTTTCGATTGTAAAATGTATAATAAAAAGGATAAAAAGATTTGTGTTGACCAAGTGGGCGTACACAGGAATCATTTGCAAAAAATAAGTTTTTCTTTTAAATTGTTTTGTAAATGAGAAACTCTCTTCAAATCAAAAGAAAATTTGGTCAAATAACCAAAATGACCACAAATATCACATTTAAACTTTTGTGGCTTAATAAAATCATTTGGCAAAGGTCAAGTCTTTTTCAAATCATAGCAAAATTTTTTCAAATGGCCAAAATGTCCACAAAGATCATATTTAAACACATGAGCATGCTTATGATGAACTTTATGAGTGTCTGCATGTACATGTGTATGTGATAAAGAAACTTAATGAGATGCACAATAAGCTTTAGCATTCTTATGTTTGTGTGCATCATAGCAAAATTTAGATAAATGGCCTTTACGACCACAAATGGGGCACTTGTAAAATTTGTTATATATGTGTACATAATTAGTGGATGATTTTGCAATAGACTTGACACACATATCCATAAGTTTCTTATGGTTAACAATGCATGAAGTAAGAGTTGAATCTAAATAGGTAATATGATTTTTAACATCATTCTAATGTTCTTTATTTCTAATATGGCATTATTCTTAGAATGAGATAAGCTAGAAATGGATGAGGTTAATTTTTTATTTTACAAATTTAACAAGTCATTGTTTTCTTTAAGCATAGTATTTTATTTTACAATGACATCAAATTTGGACACCGCATGATCGGATTTTAATGCAACATGCTTGCTTTTTAAATTAACAAAATTATTGTACAACTTAGTGTAGACATGCATTAACCTATCATATACACAAGTGAATTCATTAATAGTTATATCACTATCTGATTCTGAATCACTTACCACACTAGGGCTATCTCCTAGTGGTCGTGTGCATGATGATGATGCTCTAACCTCACTTGAAGTAGAATATGCCAACACACATCGGATCTCCTCCAAGCTTCCTTGATGTGCTTCTATAATTTCTATAGTTTGTGAGCACTATCAAAATGAGCAAGTTTGTTAGAAATAGATGATTCAAAAGCATTAAGTATAAATTTTTACAATAACTTGTTCATAGTAAATATGTTTCTATCATGATTGCTCCACTTGGATTTCTTCAAGGAGGGCACAACATAAACATGATCAATGACTTTCCACAATTTAATATTTTTAGATCTAACAAATATTTTAAATCTAAAAAACTATTGTGCATAGGGGAAAGCATTAAAAGATGGAGCAACATTAATATCATAGCATAAACTAAGTGCACCGTACATATCCATGATTAAAAAAGTGCAAGCAAGATATAATAAAATCAAAACAAGATTAGCAATATAAGATAACATGGATCTTTAACTCAAGATGATTCAACCTTAAATCAAAGAGCACCAAGCTCTGATACCAATTGTTAGACCCTAATGCCACTAGGAAAGGACCCTAGAGGGGGGATGAAAAGAGTTTATGCTAATCTAATCTAATTTTATGCTAATTAAAACTAATTAATAAATATCCTAGCAAGTATAATATGTGACAAGATATATATACAAGGATATACAAATAACACAGGGGTGAAACAAACAAATGTAAACAATATAGTGGACAAACTAAATAGTGAGACAATAGTGATATGAGCAATGATCACAAATATAAATGAACGCTAATGCAAACTCAAACACAATCAAATAATCATGGAGTTCAGACCTTCCGTCCTACGTCTCCGCTTCCTACTCCCAAGGAGAAATCCATAATCACACCAGGTTTTTAATGCTCACCCAAAAACATTTACACCTCACACTCGGTTTTCTAGCTCACCGAAAACTTTACAATCAACACTATTGTAATCTCACTCTACATCCTCTAAGTATTGGTCTCTAGCTCGTGTCTCCCTCAAGTGCTCGGATTTACAACCTCTCACTAGGCTTTACTACCGACGTTACTCCTCTTGGGATGTTCCCGTCTCTTACCACACACTCCTCTTGATGTACAAGTATATTACAAAGTGTATCCCATAATTAGGCTCAATACGGCAAATGTTTGTTCTCTACTATAGATGAAAACACAATGGAAGCTCACTCTCTAAGTCACAAACCCACAACCCTAAATTATACTATGTATGCAAATACAATAAGCTCAATGTGTTGTGTGTGAACAAAGAGTATAAACAAAACAAATCTAAACTCAAATAAATTCTAGCTTATGGAAATAAAAATCAAGTAATATAAAAGCTAGATAAGAGTTTAGAAATGCTTCTCTATGATAACAAGAGAGAGAAAGGAAGATGAGTTAAATGCTCACACACAAATGATGATCTCCTCAAGCCTTTGTGAAAATTTCTTCACAAAACCAAAACTCAAACAAACTTTTAAACAAACTTTAAACTCTTGTAAACTTGTTTTAAACACTTCTTGATTATTTCAGAATGTTCGAGGGCAAAAAGATAAAATAACATAAACTAAAAATATAGCCGTTAGAGGCCATCAGTCGACTGATGAACAGTATCAGTCGACCGATAAGCTGACCGTTACAGACAGTTCACAGCTCATCGATCGACTGAAGACCTCATCAATCGACTGATAAACTCATCAGTCGACTGATAAACTCATTAGTCGACTGATAGTTCATCAGTCGTAAAAATAGAAACTTTTAACAATTCCAGTTGATTTCTTCATTCGACTGAACACTTACATCAGTCGACTGATAACATAATATCTGCCTGTTTAAAATAGTAAATTTGATTTTTGAAGTACTTTTAAAAATAGCAAATAAATTCTAAAAAATATAAAACTGTGAGAAATGATTGTAAACATGATAATAAAAATATTACAAAATGAATTTTTGGAATTTGACATCTCAATTGTGAAAACTCATCATTTTGTAAAATAGTCCAAAACATGAAAACTAAACATACTTAAAATTTGACATTTTGACTAAACCATGTTTTGAAACTTTACAAAATTATTTATAGACTTAATGAAATATGTAGATAATGATTGTTAAGTCCAAAAACTAAGAATATAATATTTTCACAAAAAATGCATATTCAATGCAATATTCTCTTAAACACATTTATTTTTCAAAAGCAATAGAGTATGAAACATATGAAAGTGTATATGAATATAACTATTGTTTTATATCTATAATACCAAAACAAATTATCCATATGAAAACAAATATATATGTATATGAATATATATCTATTTGCTTGTAAAAACTTTATTTGTG
>BQKN01064888.1:318867-338480 GCA_022839385.1 Asparagus kiusianus | reverse complement strand
TATATATATATATATATATATATAACCAAAACATGAGAAAAATGGGATACGACTTCACCTGCTAAGAAGGTTTAAATTTTAGCAAAAAAGAGAAGACACCTATTAAATTTGCTTGTGTTCCTGAAGGTAAACCTAATGATTATTATCATAAAACTCGTAGGGGGTTAGGATACGAATCCCTACCGTTAATGTGGTGCTTCGAGACAACGGAGGAGTCAGAAGAGCACCTTACTAATTCTTTATCTGAATCAACCTGTTAGGATTCGGATGTCAGCACTGGCGCCATGTTCAAAGAACTCATGGTTAACATGACTTCAGCTTAGCCAATTGAGACTCAAGACGATAATCAATTGCCTTTATTTGAAGATCCATTGAGTAATCAACTTGGCATATAGTGGGAAAATTATTTTGAATAGCGTGAACCTCTTACTAAATACAAAATGATTCAAGTGAACATGGGAGACGAGTCTAACCCGAAACCCATATTCATAAGTGATAGCCTATCACTAGAAGAAAAGGAGGACCTCGTCGCTCTTGTTCATAAGTCTATCGACGTTTTCGCTTGGAATTATGAAGACATGCCAGGTCTTGATCCTCAGGTAGCCATGCATCGCCTCAACATCAAACCATACGCTAAGCCTATTAAGCAATAGCAAAGGCGATTTTAGCCTCAGATTATGGAGGCAATTGAAATTGAAATCAAAAAGCTCATTGAATCGGGATTTATCTGTGAGGAACAACATCCTGACTGGGTAGCCAATATCGTTCCCATCCTGAAAAAGTATAGGAAGATTCGAATATGCATTGACTTCTGAGATCTAAATTCGGCTTGTCCAAAGGACGATTTTCCTTTACCCATCATGGATGTTATTATCAACAATGTGTGTAGGTTTGAAATGATGTCCTTTATGGATAGATTCTCAGGGTACAATCAAATTAAGATGTATCCTGATAATGAAAAACACACTTCTTTCTGAACACCTTCAGGGATATACTGTTACATAGTAATGCTCTTCAGTTTGAAGAATTCAGGTGCTACATATCAGCGTGTCATGACCACTATTTTTTGAGAACATTTAAGGAAACCTGTGGAATGTTATGTTGATGACCTAGTTGTCAAAAGTCTTGACAAGGGAGATCATTTACATGACTTAAAGATAATGTTCGATCTTATGTGGACGCACTAATTGAAGATGAACCCAACCAAATTATTCCTAGGAATGGCCAGTGATAAATTCCTTAGATTCGTAGTCATAGCTAACGGAATTCGTCTTGACCCAGACAAAGTCAAAGCTATTCAAGAGCTTCCGCCTTCAAAAAACCTTAAGGAACATCGTAATCTAAAGGGGCATTTAGCATACATCCGTAGGTTTATTTTTAACATATCAGGCAAGTGCCAACCATTCTCAAGACTCATGAAAAAAGGGGTATCTTTTTGTATAGGATGAGGCATGTCAGAAAGCATTTGAAGAGATCAAGCAATATCTCTCCAGTCCACCTGTGTTGGTTGCACCAAAGTCAGGTAGACCATTCCTGATATACATTTGAGCTACAGAGCATGCCTTAGCAGGACTCTTAGCATAAGATAATGATAATGGCTATAAGCAGACCATATATTATCTCAGTAGGACCTTATCAGGAGCTGAACCTCGCCATCCTCCTATTGAAAAGGAATGCTTAGCTCTGGTCTTCACGATCCAAAAAATGCGACATTACTTAGTTGGACAAACCATACATGTCATTTCTCAGATTAATCCGATATGGGTGTTTATGACGCAACCCGGTGCATTGAACTGACGACTAGCAAGATGGTCATTGTTGCTATCCCAGTATGATATTCACTTTAAACCTCAAAAGGTAGTGAAAGGTCAAGCTATTTGCGATCTTATGACCAATCATCCATTGAATGGGAAAGTCAAATTGTACCAGGATATACCTGATGAGACATATGAAGCCAATATCATATCAAAAGAACATGTATGGTAATTATATTTCAATGGCGTAGCAAGAGCAAGCCCTATCGGTCCGGTTATCGCTGGAGTGGGGGTAGTCTTCATCTCCCCACAAAACCTCGTGCTACATCGAGCTATTTCCTTAACAGAGCCATGTTCCAATAATGTAATCGAATATAATACTTTGTTAATCAGCCTTGACATAGCCAAACAGTTGAGGGTGAAGCATCTAGAGGCATATGGTGATTCACAACTCATCGTCAACCAAGTAAAAGAATAATATGAAGTTGGGAATGAGGACCTCATTCCCTATCATACTGCAGCCATTGCATTGGCCAGCTCCTTTGAAGGCTTCTATATTGACTATATACTATGCTGACGCATTGGCATCTCTTACAGCTACATTGGCCCTACCTAAAAGAGCCACCCAGCAAATCACGGTGACAAGCAGACAATTATTCTAGCCGAAGTATGCATTGCAAATTAACGCAGTCGACGAAGACTCGGGACCTCTCGAGCCTAGAGATTGGTGATTTCCAATCGTTGATTATGTCTTGTATGGCTTATTACCCAAAGACATCAAAGAAAGAGAATATGTTCGTAGGCGAGCATCCAGATTCTACTATAATTCCAAGTCACAGACTTTATATCAAAGGTCATATGACGGACTATTGCTTCGCTGCTTGTTAAGCAAAGAAGAAGAAGAAGCTCTCATGGAGGCGCATGATGGCATCTGTGGAGCTCATCAGCCCGGCCCTAAGTTATGAGACCGACTTCGTAGACTGAATTATTATTAGCCAAACATGGTTAGGGGCGTCATTACTTATGCTAAATGATATCATGCCTGCCAGATACATGCTAACTATATACATCAGCTTCCTGAACATCTGCATCCATTAGCCACTTCATGGCCATTCGAGATGTGGGGTATGGACATTGTCGGCCCGATATCCCTACCCTCTTCCAAGAGACATCGCTTCATATTAGCGATAACTAATTACTTCTCTAAATGGGCCGAAGCAATCCTATTAAAAGAAGTCAAGACAAGCAATGTGATTAAATTCATAAAACACCATATCATATATAGATACGGTATTCCGAGATGTATCATCCACGACAACGGACCCCAGTTCGTTAGCCAAGTCTTCACTCGATTCTGCAATAAATTCAGAATCAGGAATTTGGCCTCAATAGCTTACAACCATGCTGCTAATGGGAAGCAAAAGCTCTCAATAAGACCATTGTCAAGATTCTTACTAAGGTGGTCTCGACAAACAAAAGAGATTTGAATAAGAAGTTGGGTCAAAGCTTGTAGGCTTATCACACAACGGTTCGTAAACCGACAGGTGCAACACCATACTCTCTGGTATATAGATGTGAAACCGTATTACCACTAGAAATCCAAATTCCATCTCGTCGGATAGCACTTGCAACTAGTATGATGACAGAAGATAATCACCACCGACGTCTCGAAGAGTTAGAGCTACTAGATAAAAGTGACTATAGGCTCAGCAACACATTGAATTCTATCAAGCTCGAATTTCCAGAGCATTCGATAAGAAAGTTAGATACTGCATATTCAAGGAAGACGACTTGGTTCTCGCTGTCCGACGCCCAATGATTCTGAACTCCAAAAAGAAAGGGAAGTTCGAGCTAAAGTGAAACGGACCATTTGTAGTAGAAACTATCTACTCAAATGGAGTGTATCATCTCATCAATCAAGACAGCGATAAACTCATGATGCCTATCAATGGTAAATTTTTAAAGAAATATTACCCATAGGCTCTGGGTCCATTGTATCGTAATAAAGGAAGAAATCAATTGTGGTAATAATTTTCTTACTTGTTTTTCCTTCAAATTTCCTCACCAATCCTCTGCAATAGGATGGTGAGTCCCCAAGGCTATCATGCCAATGGTTACTTCTACTAGTCTATGTTTAACCTTTATTCAAAAATACTTTCCTAAGATAGCAATCTACTATGTGATGTGTTACTATTTTCATCATCTGTCGTCATACTTTTATATCACTGAATGATATGATCTTCCTAACATCGTCATTTGTGCAAATAACGTTCGTTTTTTAATAGTAACCTACTATGTGATATGTTGTTATTTCATCATCTATCGTCATACTTCTATGTCACTGAATGACATGATCTTCCTAACGTCATCATTTTCACAAATGACGTTCGTTTTCCAATAGTAACCTACTATGTGATGTGTTGCTATTTCATCATCTGTCGTCATACTTTTATGTCACTGAACGACATGATCTTCCTAACGTTATCATTTTCACCAATAACGTTCGTTTTTAATAGTAACCTACTATGTGATGTGTCACTATTTTCATAATATGTCATCATACTTCTATATCACTGAACGACATGATCTTCCTAACGTCATTATTTTTACAAATGACGTTTGTTTTCCAATAGTAACCTACTATGTGATGTGTCGCTATTTTTCATCATCTGTCATCATACTTCTATGTCACTGAACAACATGATCTTCCTAACATCGTCATTTTTTGACGAATGATGTTTATTTTCCAATAGTAACCTACTATGTGATGTGTTGCTATTTTTATTATCTGTCGTCATACTTCTATGTTACTGAACGACATGATCTTCCTAACGTCGCTCTTTTTTTTATGAATGATGTTTATTTTCCAATAGTAATTTACTATGTGATGTGTTGTTATTTCAATCACGATCGTCATACTTTTGAGTCACTGAACAACATGATCATCTTAATGTCGCCATTTTTTTCAAATGACGTTCATTTTCCTATAACAAGCCTACTATGTGATGAGTTTCGTTTTAAAATTCCCAAAACTTGATTGTAACTTAGTCATTTTCATCATATGTTTGATCCCATGCCTAGAAAGGTTAAGGATAGTGGAGAAATCTTAGCATTTAAATCTATAAGAAACTATTTGACAACTTATCATATTGAAGGGAAAAGTATAACTAGTCCAACTCAAACGGTAGTTGGTAAAGACATATCAAGTACGTTGATAGCTGATTTTTGCTAAAAATTCTAAGTTGAGATTATTAATTGCACAAAAGAAGAGAACAACATGTGGATAAAACTACAAATTTTTTTCATATAATGATCGAAGTTACAAGTACAAAAAGCCGAAGTACATAGATTGAACTTGAAAAAAATCGAACAACACTACGAGGTTCGATTACAAGTTCTTTCGACGACCCTCAAACTATACTACGAGGTTCGGTTACAAATTCTTTCAACAACCCTCGAACTATACTATGAGGTTCGGTTACAAGTTCTTTCGACGACCTTCAATAACATCTTCTTGCGCAATATATTGAGCCTTTTACAATGGTGTTGAGCTTCGTCTTCAACAACATTGCGGTTCTTATTGTTGAAGTTCCATCTTCCGTTTCTTAGCATGAAGTCTTCCCCATGCCCGACTTTCAACCCGCCCATCTGCTTAGGTAAACTGAGTACTAATAGAAACACAACAAGATCTCAGTATCGGATCAGCATCTTCCCTATTCCAACAGAACGTGGATGAGTTACAGAGTGAAGCGCCACCTTTAAAATAGTTGTTGATGCTTGTGAGAAGAAGGATAAGTGCTTCAGTGGGTCCATAAAGCTGCCACACAACCCAAGATCCAAATGAAGGGTTGCATGCTGGGAGGAGCATGCCATGTTGAATGAGTAAACAGGATTGGATCTACGATATCTCTTTAGGGTTGCACTTGAAAGTCCAGTAAGTTCCTGAAACACATCCTGATTTTGGTTCTAAAAGATTGAGAAATTCTCAAATGGGGATGACAGAAAAGCTTGAAGCTGTGAAGGGGATAAGGAAGGGAATAATGAAAAGAGAAAACTCCTCTGAGTCATTTCATAATAGGGCTCAAAGAAGAAGATGATGAGTCTTCTCGAAGAGCGATGGCTTATTTATAGGTAGTGGAGCCGATTAAGTGGCTGGAATCTGTTACGTGAATCCTTGAGTGCCAGATGGTCAAGAGGTGTTGGAACCGAAGAGACACATTCAATGTGTTCAAACTTAACATAGATAGAGCAAGATAAGGAGAGGCACATTAAGTATTAAATACTTATGGTTATCCTAACGAAGCAACAGATTCATGTGGATCAACAGCTCAGGAACTGTTAGAGTCCAGACGACTTCATTTAATGAGATTAATTATCATTCCAAATTCTAAAACGACGAAGGTCACTACCTTAATTAAGTTTGAACTTCGAGACTCAGTTGAGACAAGTTTGAATCTCGTCTTTGAAGGACAAAACGATGAAGGTCACTATCTTGATTGAGTTTGAAGTTTGAGACTCAGTTGAGACTAGGGCTAAGCATGGTTCGGTCCAAACCGAAAAAACCGACCGAACCAAACCAAAATTAGCAGTTCGGTTCGGTTTTATGTTTTGGGTAGTTTGGGTCAGGTTAAAAAAATTTCAACCCGAACCGCCCGAACCGACCGAATAAGTATCCAATACCCATTAACCCGCAAACCCAACCCATCCCTCAAATATCATCTACTCTAACAAACCCTAAAATCCCAGCCGCTGCTTCCTCTCCTCAGTTCTTCTCTCTCTCTCACTCCCTATACGGCGATCGTCGCTTAGCACTCTGCGTTGGACGCTCAGCCTTCCGCCCTCGACGCTTGCCGCTCGGCCTTCCGCGCTCACCGCTCGGCACTCCGCCGTCAGCCGCCAGCTGTCAACCAAACTCCTCAGTCCCTCTTCCTCAGTTCTAATCTCTCTCTCTCTGATTGCCACAGTGTCGCGCTCCGCAGTCTTTAGATTCTGTTCTTGGATCAGATTTAACTTTTTTGGATAATTTTGATGCTCTTTTTTGTGTAGATTTGGTGTCAACTTCGAAGTGGGGAGCGATGGAGATGGAGGAGCTTCTCGAAATCCAACCTCGAGAAATCAAGTTCACTTGTTATTTTAGTTAGAGGGGTAAAACTAGTATTTCGAGAACTTGATTTCATCATTTTACATCCTTCGGCTCGATGTTGGGCTTCGATGATAGATTTCATCATTGTAGAGCAGATGAAATCCTGGATGGGTCGGTAAGAATTCATGTAGTTCATTTTCTACATGTTTTTTAACAGTGTGATTCTTGAGTCATACACTTTTTACACAGTTGCTATTGAAATCTTTAAATTTGATTTCACGGTGCAGGATTTATCCAGAAGATCATTTTGGAAAGTGTAGGTTGTATCTGGTTCAAGCATACAGAGTCTAAAGATCGTGAAGTTGTGGCCAGAAAGTACGGATTATCTCATATAAGAATGTTAATCTCTATGCATAGTCGTATTTTGTAAATGATGTAACTTTTGTTTTCCCGGTTAAGAGAACACACTCAAGGAGTTGACAACAACCCTCTTCTGATATTCCCAGAAGGAACATGCGTAAACAATCAATACACCGTGATGTTCAAAAAGGTCACTATCTTATGTTCTTGCCTTGGTTAGTAAAATTAGATATTGACTTCCATTTTTTTGGCTGGAAACTTGCTTCAACATATGGATGTTCCCAATAGCCTGTCTCATCTTATCACTAACCAATAACCTGTTGGTGGTGTGACTATTGCAAGCTCACTTTTAGAACCGAACAAACCGAACCGAACCGAACCGAACCGACTTGTAATGGTTTGGTTCGATTTTGAATGGTAGGCAGTTCGATTCGGTTGTTCAAATTTTGGAAAAAAACGAACCGAACCGACCGATGCTCACCCTAGTTGAGACCAATTCGAACCTCGTCTTTGAAGGCCAAAAAGGCAAAGGTCACTACCTCGATTGAGTTTAAACTTCAAGATTCAGTTGAGACCAGTTTGAACCTTATCTTTGAAGGTCAAAACGACGAAGGTCACTACCTCGTTTGAGTTCAATCTTCAAGACTTAGTTGAGACCAGTTTGAACTTCATCTTTGAAGGCCAAAACGATGAAGGTCACTATCTCGACTGAGTTTGAATTTCGAGACTCGGTTGAGACCAGTTCAAACCTCATCTTTGAAGTCCAAAATGATGAAGGTCACTTTTTCAACCAAAGTTCTATCAATCGAACCTCGTCTTCAATTTCAAACTAGACGAAGGTCATTATCTCAATCAAACTATGATATCGAGGTTAAATTAAGATGCTTTGAACCTCATCCTATAACTTAGTCGAGATGTCGGCTCATGTCGATTAACACCATTTTGAACCTCGTCTCAAAATACTAAGACTTGATTGTCGATAGTCACCTCATAGTTTTTGAAATAATGAAGTTTGTTGAACCTCGCGTCAAAAATATGAAGTTCATCATGACGTCTTTAAAAAATTTTCAAGTGTTGGGACTCATTAAAACAAGTCTTATGCATTGCGCGACTAATAAACTTTATTAAAGAAGAACAAAAAAATGCACAAATGAGAAAGTTGGCTTATAAAAGCACAACTGTATTGATAAAATATCATTACAAATGTTCAACAATTTGGCAAATTTCCTTAGCAAGCTGGCTTATGGATTCTTGGTATACCGCTTCAACCTTAGTCATCAGTTACTTGTATAGATCATCATCAGAAGACACTTTCACATTACTTACGGCATTGATTAGCCTCTCTAAATCATCAGACTCAATCTGAAGCAGTGTTTGATGTTCTGCTTGCTAGGTTGCCAAGGTTTGCCATATTTCTGTTGCACTCTTCAAATCATTCTCCGCTTCTGCTAGCTTAGCCTGGAGGTCAGCAAGCGCAACTCTATAAGATTCGACTAAGCGTTGCTGGTTTTGTTTTGTGTCAGTTATTTTTTGTTCTCGCTGGAAAAAATTTGCTAATTTACCTGATCTCTTTGACCTTCTGCTTCTTCTCAAGCACTTGGCATTCAAGCTAAAACAGAGGATCATCCCTGTGCCTCAAGTGCTGCATAGCATGTTCTTGAGCTATAGGAAGTAAGCACTAATTGTGATGATCTTGCCACTTCTTGAAAAGGTTTTCAACCTTTGCCAAATGTATTCAATATGGCAGCATGGCTATATCGCTAGTCAAGTCCCATATCAGATGCAGAAGAGATTCTAGCACCGCCTTAATCCCGGCAAAATCCCCACCATGATCCAATACATGAGTAGGGTATTCCTTTAGAAAGGTGAGGAAATTATTCCGAACCATTGACACTCCAAATTCTTTTGAAAACTCAAAAGAAGAAGAGGGTGTAACATGGGAAGGCACCGCTTCCGACTGGCTAGCAGACGTAGTCATTATTTCTGTATAAATTGATGATGATGTGAACATAGCAGTTGTCATAGTGGCTGCAGGAGTAGCGATAACGATTGTAGGAGCAGCAATTCTAGTGGCAGGAGTACCAGCAAACATGGTTGAGGCTAGAATTAGAATTTCCATGGAGGCGATAGAGCTATCGGGTACAACTCTCGTAGTCATTTCAGCCTCGATTCCAGAAGCTACACCCGAAGCAACTTCGGTTTCAATAGTTGTTTCAAGAGCAACGCCTGTATCTGCAGCTGCTCCCATTTTAATAGTTACACTTGGAGTGACCTCAGCTTCGGTCAGAATAACAGGGGTAACGGAAGCATCCTCAGTAGTTACACTTGGTTTAGAGTGTGGTCTCACACGGAGTCGAGATAGTAGAACGTCATCCTCAGACTCTAACTCTGTGTCAACTCTAATTGGTTCGACGGGAGGAGGGATCATCACCGGAGCTTCTCGCCTTCACAACACATTTGAATTTTCACATTAACCCCAATCCCTTTGACTTCTCTCCCACTTGTCTCGAAGCTTCAGCTCCTTCAACTTGTTTTACAGAAGGAATGTCGGAGGTTAAACATCAACAAAGTAAAGCTTACGATAAGCTAAGACTAGCATACCGGTGGGTCCTATAGCAGGGTTGGGTTCCCTAAACATAGCTTCAGTGGGTTGTCGAGGGGAGGGTATACTCTCAGAAGCCTCATGCTGAAAGTGCTCAAATGGCTCATCAGCACGAGCGGGATCCCTAAATTCACCAAAAGCAGATTCGGCTCTGTAGGCTGTCTAAAAATCATAATAGATAGTTTATCCCCCATCAAATACCGATGATGGAAGTTACAATCTGACGACTTCCAGAAGGCTACAATTTGAAGACTTTCACGTAGATCGCTAAAGGTTACAATCTGACGACCTTCACGACAACCCATGAGAGCTCTAATCAACAGCCTTCACAATCAACATCGGGAGTTACAATCTGACAACTCTCATATTTTCGAGCAGCCAAGGTGAAGATCACTCAACAATGGTCTTTACAATGCTCTACAGAAGAGGTTACAAGCCAACCAACTTCTTCTAAAACGCGGAAGTCATCCCCGCGTTACAATTCTGGAAGTGCACCTGACCTCAGCGTTTCCAAGCTGCAGCAAGGCAAACGCGAGCGACCCTCGCGTTCTGGATGTTCAGCCAACACCCAACCTCGCGTCTCATTTCTAAGACGCGAGTTTAGGGTCCTGAACGCCAACGTAAGCGTTTGACTCATTCAACATGAGTTGAACGGTTCTAAAACTGTTTCCCACGATTTGAGGGTGGTTACACCCCACTTAGGAGAGATTTAAGGGGCGGTTTCACCCCCTTAATCCTCTATAAATAACTGAAGATCAATTCAGTTCAGGGGCGGAGGAGTTCGATTTTCAAGACTCGGATCAACCACTGAAGGCTGGCTTTTGGAGAATTAGCAGCAACGATTGGAGCTTGGGCGAGCTTTTGAGGAAATCGGCATCATCCTCCAACGGAGATCATCTTCAACTTCAGCAACAGAGAGCCTCTGTCCTTAGCTTATAACCGACTTTCGGTTCAAATCAACTCTTTCATAGAGTTTTAAACTCGTTCAGAGTTATCAACTCGTTCAGAGTTCTAAAACTTGCCACGCAAGTTCTCCACAACGTCAAATCGTGAGGAGAAGACATCGTTCCTGTGAAGCAAAACGTCGGATCGTCAACGGAGAGCAAACTCGACACGAGCATTCGAGGGAGGCACTCCATCGCCACCGTGAAGAACCCAGTTTTAAACAAAGGAGAAAACCGAATTTGTTTTCTTCTCTTTTGTAATCAAGTTGTAACCGGAATCAAAGGAATTCAATTCAATTTTCTTTTGTTCTCTTCTTTGCAATTTTTCCTACATACAGGCTCCAAGTGCCTCATCCTCCCCGGTAGTGGTGAGAGTATATTACTCCCATATTCATCACCACGCGGTGATCTCAGAAGTGTGCTTTCATCTAGAGCCGCATCCACCTCTTCTTAGTCTCATGAGGACTAGAAGGTCGGGATTCTTCCGCACCGACATTTTCTTTGGCATATAAGAATTCTTTAAGTCCTGGTATGTGACTCCTATTAGAAGTGCTCCCGGATCTATAGCGACGTCAAATGAAGCATAGTCTTGACGATTTGATATTAAAGTTTGAGATCACCACATTCGCCATGCAATGCCACTTACAATAAGTAAGTGTTGTTCATGGCTGAGGATCATGTTATGGGAGTGAGAAACGAGCGCATGTACCTCCGGTGATGGTCCAATGCCAAGCCCTTGTTCTGATAATTAGACTACAACCCCCAGATTATAACTGGGTGTTAGGGTTACTAATGTGCAACTGGTCATAACCAAACTTGCGAGCAAAGCAGCAAGGCAGATAGGACTCTAGTACACACAGGACCAAAGTGATAAATAAGATACCCAGGACGAATGTTCAGGAGCCATGTGAAGCAACCAAGTGATTTGGAAGTGTAGCCCTGGCCATTTGATTCGTCTACTACAACTTGGTCATAGCTGGTCCCGGGAAAATGAGGAAAACACCGGTTAAAAGCAAAATTTCTATGATCCCGGAGAATGCGTCTCACCAAGGCCATATAATACTTACTCCAATCTGAGTTTTCCATTCTCTGTATGAAAGGAGTAACCCGTCCCTCTACACGAAAGGAAGGCATGGCCATAAGTGTGGGACAGTGCATGACGAACCACACTACGAGATAGGCATAGGGCAATTCTACTTTTGGGTTCTCAGCATCGTGGCAAAAAGCATAACATAAGTGCTGCAATCCCTAATAAATACAGGCGATCAAGGCAGGTAGAAGAGCATATTGACAACCGTACACCAAACAAATGGTTGAAAATACTATCTCTACCGGTAATGCATCAAAACTGCCAGAAGGAACAACAACATGCTTGAGCCATAACATGACATATCCTGTCAGTAAGGCTTTAGAAGAAATCGGCTCCCCACATTAGAAAAAGTAACTATCAAACATCGTGCCTGCTGGGTAACCACGCTCATCTAAAGATGTTACATAAGACATGAGTAGATTGGAAAGTATACATCGAGGCAGTTCGTCCACCTCACAAGGACCCAGTGGTACTATGGGGTCCTTATAATTCAAGTTCTGAAAAAGGTAATACACTCAGATTTTATGGCTGAGGAGCTTTTCACCTTTCTTATCAGCCTGCCCCTCCATGTTCGTGCAAATATAGTAGTGGCACATTACTTCCCAGAAGGTTTCCACCACTTGAGGGTGTTCCTTCACCAAATTGGTTAACTCCCTGTACCTCGGGACATATTCCTCATATGGGTATCTTTTGTATGGCAACTGGGAGACTTCAGCCATCTCATGAAGAGGAATTCCAAATTCACCATTTGGAGTGAAGAAGGTACGAGTGTTAGGATTATATAACTCCAACACACCAAAGGATTAGTGAGAGTTATTTCTTAAACCGAGTTGTGTCGCCCTAATGGGCGTATAAAGCCTAAATCTCTATAGGTCTCCTATAAGATGTATCCGGTAACACGAGGCCACCACTGGGAAGGACTCCAATGAGACCAACCAGGAGTCCTAAAGTCCTTAGTGGGAAATTGCCCCTTTAATTTAAAGAAAGACCAGTTAAAAGTGTTAGCCTCTTCGGCTGTTTCATCGACAGGTAATTCTCTCTGGAATAATCTCAGGTGCAATCCGATTATGTAGCGACTACTACTATCTATCTTGGCATCACTTCTGGAGAAATGGCTACATATTACCCTATCTTGAGTTGGAGTTAAGTCCCAATCCATCTTCCTAGGGCAGAAACAATCTTCAAGGCAGTGAAAGAACAGTCGCGTTCCATCTGGGGCAAGAACATACGGCGCCCGTTAACAATCCTAAACCATCGATAGGTACCCAATTACAATAAGACTGGATCCTCTGAAGAGTCTCCAAATAGAAAAACATGCTTCATGATGTAATCACGGTCGACTGATTCCAAGGGAGCGTCCGTGATCAAACGCCTAAAAGTGGAAATCGAAGGCTCAGAAAGAAGTCGAAGTCCTTCTTGTCCTTGATCCCCAAACATAGAGATGTTTTCAAGAGGAATAGTGTAAATCATATTCCATATCTTGAGTACCATCTGCTCTGAAAGCACCATGTTGGGGAATTGGAACAAAGGGATGCAAAACTGCACAAGAGACAAACAAAATTAGTCTAGAGGATGAGTCATTCCCAATGATACGAAGGTCACTCCAACAACGAACTTTGTTAAATAGACGAACCTCGTCTAATAACAAACTTTGTTAAATAGACGGACCTTGTCTAATAATGAACTTTGTTAGATAGACGAAGCTTGTTCAATAACGAACTTCGAGCCCTGTTAGTTAAACTAACTTTGTATGTTGGATGAACCTTGTCAGTGAAGACGAAGTTCATTGGTCAAATGAAAGCTTATTTACCAGACATCGAGGATAAACCTCATCAGAATAGCCAACGCTGTTGGACATATAAAGTTCAATTGGCAGATGAGGTTCATCAGATAAAATATGCTAAGATGACGAATGTCATTAGTTCAAAAGACTTCATCTTTCATATGAATTTCACCTCAGAAAGAGGGAAACTGTTCATCTCCCTCAAGAAACCCAAGTCTAAAATAGACAGGGTTAATTTGCGTTAAAATGCAGATCTTGCGTACAGATCTATTACATGAGACATCAGATGAAGCCGTGGATCATCTGAAGGACCGGTGACCTTCTTGCCCTTGCCTTTGCTTATAGCGATTTTAGGAGCCATTGGTCTCGGATTGGAAGCTCTCAAAGAAGAAAAGTTAGAAATTTAGGAGATGAAGGGTTTTGATAACTCAAGCGATCAAAAGAAAAAAGACTCTCTATATGATGATGCCATATATATATGGGCGGGAAAAATCGAATCAAGGACCGAGATCTTCGATTGAGATCGTTAGATGAGTCCCCCTCCTAACAAGATCTGTGAGTAAGATCCATGAAAGAGATCTCGAGGCACCAGCTGGCAGCCATCTATCGGGCCTAGAAAAAGTGCGTAATAGTCCTTGCTGATAAAACTAAAAGGTGTCATATGGGTGTGGGTCTGACAATACTCACATGAAAAAACGAGGGTCAGCTAATTGTCGAACTTCATGGAAAAGCTTACAGAAGCATTGAAATAGCGAACAATGAGGCCAGGTTCATCTTAATAGGATTCAAAATGTTTCAGATTCCATACAACCCAATTCAAGTCTGAAAACTTTGAAGGGGGTATTGTAAGCATTAAAAATGCTGAGCTTTAAGATATGACGAAGGTCATCAAAGGGACGAACCTCATCATAGTCAAAGATGAGACTCATCACCCAGTGAGGACCTATATCAGAAACGAGGCTCACCACACAATGAGGCTCGGTAAACTCATCAGTGGAAACGAGGTTCGAAGCTAGTGGTTGGATACAAGGTTTAAAGCTCACCAGTGAAAATAAGGTTTGAAGCTAGTCGCTGGATACGAGGTTCGAAGCTCACCAGTGGAAACGAGGTTCGAAGCTCATCATTGGATACGAGGTTCGGAGCTCATCACTAGACATGAAGCTCATTAGTGAAGATGAGACTCGTCAAAAGGAAATTTACAAGGCTTCCTACGCAGTTGGACTCAGTTATCGAAAACAAAATTTGTTAGTGAAGACGAAGCTCGTCAGACAAAGTCAGTGAAGACAAAGTTTGCTATACTGCAAAGCTGGCCTTATAAGGCGAACCTCACTGCATATTAAGGCTCGTTCAATCAGATGAACTTCGCCATGCTGCAAAGCTCATCATCCATAGAAAATCCAGATGTAACAGATTTGAAGACTTAGTCAGCCATATGGGCTAAAGTTCAGGAGCACGTTACGCCCCATTAAATAACATGGAATGAATTGGAGAAGACAGTTACGCCCTCTACCCACAATTCTAGCACGTCAGTTACGTGCTACAAACTCTATAAATAGCCATGAGCGGCTATGAAGAGGGGACTCTTTTTTGGGGCTTTTGGAGGAGTTTTGGCGATCGCATGAAGATAGATTAGTGTTTGCATTCTCGTGATCTAAGCCACCATCAAAAGCTTTCGTGATCTTGTTCTAATCGTCAACGGGAAGTAATCTCAGTTTGAGCATCGAAGAAGTATCTTTTCACCACCAAGAACCCACTTTTAAACAAAAGAGAAGCCAAAGTAATCTTCTCTTCCTCTATAATCAAGAGAGAGAGTGAGCGATAGTAAAGGATTTATACCAAGCGATCGAACCCATTCTTAAAACAAGAATTAATCAACTTTAATTTTTCGACCTTACAGGAACAAATTGCCAAAACCTTTTTTGGTCATCGACATCTTCCTGATAACCAAGATTTTCTTACAAAGTGAAAGACAACAAAATATCTTCTTTCCTTCATCCATAATCCTGGTTACTTTCAAAACTAGGATCAATTTTCTCAACCCTCCTACTCTGACTCGTTGAACACTCTTTCGTTGAGATGAGATTCAACGACATCATTTGTTCAATATTACCTCATGAAATTCCTACCATGTAATTATAGAGTGCTTAATGATTCACAGTCCTCCACCACCAAATCCCTCACTGATCAAATCAACTGATGGTAGGTCCACCAAATGAGAATCGTCAATCACAAAACAAAGTGAGAGATAAGAAATTTCAGAAACTTACACACCAACTTCAGTTCAAGACTACAACAACAATAAATAATAAATGCAGCACCGGAAGAACTTTATCTATTTGACAAAATACTGAATAGGCTGAAGGCTGAAGAAGTCAAGAATTGAAGTAGTTCACAGGTCCTTCTACGAGATTGAGAACAGAGCCTATCTTATCCAAAGCATTCTAGACTCCTCTATAAAAGAATAAGTTTGAAATACTTTAGAGGGTGTATCTGTAGGCATCTAAAAATATCCATAGGTGTCCGCACATAGTTTGAGATGGAGAGAAGACAATGAATGTCATCATTCGAGTCAAACGGGATTATCCAAAGCTGTAAAGAAGCCAACGAGCGCATGAAGCAAGTTGGTCAAGCGTACAAGTCAACAAAATGGCAAAGTATGCAAAATAACGGAATAATGGAACAAGACTAACCCGGAGAATCCCCCTGGAAGCCGAGCCGCACCAAAAAGCTCGGCCAAGGCCAGCTGACCCGGCCAAAGCCAGGACAACCTTGGCTATCCCACGCCCAGGCCCAGACAGCTTGGCTGTCCCGCGCCTAGGTCGGGACAACCTTGGCTGTCCCGTGCCCAAGCCGGGTCAGTAGAGACTGTCTCACATCCACGCGGGACACCGTGATCTGTCGTGCACCCAACTTCCCGAAACGTGTTTTTGATGGTTTTGTTGATATTTCTCGGGATTTGTTCGTTCCGCAGCATCTTAACTGACTTGATATCATATCCAAATGTGGTTAGGCCGTTGTTAACAGAAGATATGGCCAAATCCCTCATTCTCATCCAAATAACTACATCCAAGGCCCTATAAATACATGCCTAGGGCCCCCATTCACAGGGGGTGAATTATTATCAAGAAGATGAGGTATTGCTGGATTGGAGAGTCAAGGAGCACGAAATTGCAGAGAAGGCTAGCTAGATCCTGGCGAACTTCGACATAAAGAAGGAGTCTTTCGAAGGATTTGAAGCTCGTCCCCTTTCCTTGAGATTAGGCTTGGTCTTAATCTTGAAAAAAGTACTGATTTCGCTTGGTCGATATCGGTACTTTAGCGAATACTTCCTTAGTGAAGTAGGAGCTCATATCACTTCTACCAACTAGATCTGATCCGAGGCGGTCCACGGATAAACCCCGGCACAGGCAAAGATCCCACACAAGCAGCGGGTGATAAATATCTTCTGCATTTGTTTTAAGAGAAAGTTGTAATCTCTATTTCGTTGTGTAAAAAAATCTTATAAAAAGATCAAATTTTACTTTACTTTTTGAACTTATTGTAACGAAAGAAGTTGTAATGAGTTTGACAATGAGAAAATTAACTTTCACCGCAAACAAGGAGCATCTTGGCCCTCAGCTGGAGCGAGAGTCGATACTTTTTCACGTTGGATGAAGTTTATTTAGCTTACAGTGAAGGTCAAATTGTCTTTGGTGAAGTTCACCTTGACATATGCGAGAGTTGATTTTAACCGTATTTTTATGCTGCAGAGATTTTTGTGATAATTCATAAAGGTAGTTGTCGATCACTTGTCGGAGGAAATGAATTTCTCAAATTTTGCCTGGTCAAATTCGATAACCAATGACTTAGCAAAAGACTCAAGGGCTTTAGTGTTGGACTGTAGCATGATTTTCTCGTCAGTTGAGAAAGTAGTCCCTAGTAGAGTCGTCATTCTATTTTTGGTCTCTTAAATTATAATTGGCTTAAATTACAACTTGAATATACTGTAAAGAAATAAGAAAATTTATAAATTAAACTGGATTTTTTTGTGTGCTGGTGGAGCGTCGAACTTGTACTCCATTGACTGTCCGAACAATTAATGATGGGTCTTTTACTAATTGAAAATCTCTAATCTCTCTGAAGATGCTAAAGTTCTCTCTGGATGAAGAGATGCTAAGTATTGGAGTGGCTAAAGTTCGAGATGGTTGATTAAAAACCAATTCTAGATAGCAAGTCCCCAAAACGAACAATCTCCTATCCTCTTATTGGCTAAGAGAGGGAGAGTTAGTGACTACTAAATATGAATTAAGTGGTCATTAGCTTAGGAAGTAATAGGGAGGAACTATTTCCTCAAAAATAGCCTCTGAAACAGTCAATAGTGAGGTTTGCCAATAACGGTCAGCAGTGAAGCTTGCTATGCGGTTGTGGGCGAAGTTCGCTTAGTGATCGTGGGCAAACTGTGTCAGAACATGAGTGATCCACTTTCTTTAATGTGTAGATGATGTGGCCTACATGGGTCTTCTTGGGTGAAGTTCGTGTAAGGCTTTGGGGCGAACTTCACTAAGGCTTTGGGGCGAACTTCACTGATAAGCTTGGATTTGACTTAAAATCCTAACTTGAACACGTCTTTCGCCTCGATCAACTTGAGGACACCTTTCAACTCGGTCTAGGGTTTGATTTGAGAATTGACTCGGTGCCAATCACTCTTTGACTCGGATGAGTTGGCCATGTAGTCAATTTCGCATGTAACTCGTGCGAACTTTGCTATAGCCTATCATGGGCTTGCATTTGATCCCATCTGAAGTGTTTAGCTCACAGGCATTCACTTCTTGGATTCAAACTTTGCACTAGCCTAGGGGAAAGTATATTTTAACCATCTACAATTACAAGTCTGAAGATCAAGTTGTAGACATCCTCACTAACCCCTTAAAGTTTGAAGCCTTTATTAAGTTGGAGCGTTTGATGGGAATGACGACTTTATGGAATTTGGATTAAGAAGGAATGTTAAGATTAATCCAAATTTATTTGTTAAGATTAATCCAAATTTATTTAGGCTAATCTTTAGGAGCTTTCATCTCTTGAAATTAGTTCTTATCAAGTTAGTTAGAAATTGATTTTGATAGTTTTTCAACCTTTTATCTTTAAGAGTAGTGTTAGCTTGTAACTCTATGTAATTAGTTGATACGTTAAGCCTATAAATGGCCATACACGCCTTGACTTGTAGGTATAGCCAGAGTGAAAAATAGAAGTTTGATTTGTTTTGCTTCTTCCATTTTATTCTCTTCCAAATACTTTGAGTATTTTATTAGACATTCTTGTTGCTCCAATATCCATATTCTTGTGGGTGATTAATTAGTGGACAAATCAAGAACTTTCTTGCTATCTTTAACTTTCAATATGTGGCCAAAGGGGAATGCATCCTCTTGAAACCTCCAGAAACTTCTGTCCATATATAAAAGAGTTGAATGACTCTCGTGTTATATACTTGTATCACTCATTGGCCGCATAGGACTGAGATTGGGATTTAAATTCATGGTTGTTTGTTTGTTTTTCTTTTTATACACAATTTATATGACTTTCGACTTTCAGACTATTTGAAATTCAACCGTATGTAACGACGATATCTTTGTGTGGACAGTAGAGCGTTGCAAACTTGCGGCGCTGAGAAATATTCTCCGTTGGACACGACCTATTCTCAAGCACATTGCATTTTATTTTTCCAACACTCTGATATCACTTGCCGTTGGTAGATTAAACATACAAATTCTGAACACAAGCTGGAGTGAGGTCTCCATGATTTCCAAATATAATCTCTAGAGATACTTAATTTGAATTTTTTAATTAATATTCTATACATAATATATATGTTGGATATAGTAAAGAATATATATTAAATATAATAGCACATTATTCTGAATTTGGTAGTACATATCCAATATATCTATATATTATTACGTCTTTCCATATATATATATATATATATATATATATATATATTTCCATATATATATATATAGA
>BQKN01064888.1:291983-303867 GCA_022839385.1 Asparagus kiusianus | reverse complement strand
GATTTGTAATACTTTGCATATTAAGAAGATTCATGAGGTTAAGTTTGACATTTTGAGATTCAACTGAAATACTTCTTTTCAACAAGAGATGCCAATGCCATAAATTATTTTGGTAGTTATTTTGTAGTCGACTTTGAGTTGTCCTATCACAAATTGGACATTTGACGTGATTGGAACATATGCAAAATGAACTGCAGATGACAAAAAAGAGTGAGATTGTGTGTTCTAGTTCATTGGAATTTGGAAATGCGTAGAGTCAACAACATGTCTTTAGTGGATGAGTCTATGTACAAACATAAATTGTCTACCGCTAGTCCAACCAAATTTGCAGAATTCTGGCACTGCAAATTCCACGAAACTTTGCGGAACTCTGGTTCATACGCATGAAGGTGTAATTTTGTAATTTTATACTAATATATATATGACTCATAATACTACCTAAAGGGTCGTTAGACTCAAAAGCGGGCTGCTGAGAATATATATATATATATATGACTCATAATACTACCTAAAGGGTCGTTAGACTCAAAAGCGGGCTGCTGAGAATTGGACTAGAGTCTGACTTTGGAATAGGGAGACCAAATGAAAAAGGCCTATGGCATGTACATAATTTTGGACTGACCAACTTAATTTAGCACAGAGCCTGACTTTTAGGCGCAATATGACTCATGAATTAAAACCTTGGTTTACGGTGGAAAAAGCAATTTCCATGTAATGAAGGCCCTAGAATCATTCTTTAGGATCTATCATCTAATGGATCCGAAGATGTAGATGAACCTAGAACGGTCAAAAGAGCAAAGATCGTCAAAGATTTTAAAAATGATTATATCGCTTACAATGTCAAAGGGGATCCTACTAACTATTGAGTTGCTATGTCCTTAAAAGACGCAAAGCAGCGGAAGGATGTCATCAAAAGTGAGATAGAGTCTATTGTCTCTAAAGGGACATGAGAATTAGTTGATCTCTTTCCTGGGTGCAAGACAATTGGTTGTAATTGTAAATGGATCTCTAAAAGAAAACTAAAACTAAATGAAACTGTATAAATATTTAAGGCTAGAATTTTTGCTAAAGGGTTCAAACAAGTAGAATGAATTGATTTCTTTTACACATATTCTCTAGTTTCTTGTATGACTACAATAAAAAATGCTTATTGCATTGGTTTCCATACATGATTTTACTATCAACCAGATGGATGTAAAATTTACTTTTCTTCATGGTTTCCTTGAAGAAAAAATTTATAAGAATCAGCTTGACGGATTTGTAACACATGGCAATGAAAGAAAAGTATGTAACTTTGTGAAGTCTTTGTACGGACTTAAACAAGCTCCTAAACAATAGCATAAAAAGATTTGGCACAACTATCACTGCTTTTGGCTTCAATATGGTTGAGTCTGATAAGTGTGTTTATCGTAAAGTAAGAGGTGATTATTCTGTGTATTTATGTTGATGATATTCTACTTTTTAGATTTAACATCGAGATAATCAATGAGACTAAATTATTCTTGAGTACTAAGTTTGACATGAAGAATATGGGTGTTTTTTGACGTGATTCTTGGCCTTAAACTGATATAAATCAGCCGATGACATAACAATTCTTAATCTCGCTACATTGAGAAGATTATTGAGAAATTTAGCTGTAAGAATTGTGAAGCTGTCAAAAACCCCGTACAATCTTTAAGTGACTCTCTACAAGAATATAAGTAGGTTAATATCTTAGTTGAGATATTCTCAAATAATTAGAAGCTCGATATATCTTGCAAATTGCATGACATCAGATATTTAATACTCAGTGTAAAAATTGAGTAGATACACTAGCTGTCTAAATAGGACTCCTTGGAAGGCCTTGGATAGGATAGTTTGGTATACAAAGGGAATAGTTTTCCTTGCGCTACATTATTATAGATCTCTCATGTTTTGGAAGGGTACAATGATGCTAACTGGATTACTATTTGCTCTAGTAGCAATGTGTATACAATATATATATATATATATATATATATATATATACCTTGGGTGGCGGTCCTTTCACATGGACGTCTATCAAACAGATCATTTTGTCTCGGTTTACTTTTGAGGCTATATGCTTTGGATACTGTTGGGTTAGAAGATGAATGGCTTAAGGGACTTATGTCTAAGTTGCTTATGATCAACAGCCTATTCCTGCAATCTCTATACATTGTGAAAATATAACCACAATAGCAATGATTAAGACTTCAAAGTACAACCGAAAGACTTGAGGTCATATCCAAGTATGGATAAAGACTGTGAAAAAGTTTGGGAATGAAGGAGTAATAGCCGTGGACTTTGTCAAGTCTAAGAACAACAAAGCATATCCCTTTACTAAATGACTTGAGTTGTCGCTGGTCCTTAAATCCAGGTTGGGGATGAGACTGAAACCCTTACCTAATTCATCAATAGTAGCAACCCGACATATCTGAGTGGAGATCCCACAAAGTACGTGTAATATGGTAATAACAAGCTATTAGGTAAATTGAGCATTTAATAATAGATTGATATTTAATATCTGAGTCAATCCATAAATATACCTTATAGGTGTTGTTTATTGCTAGGATAGTGCGAGTCTTTTAAGATGAGATGCAAGCAATGCATCCCCGAAGATGCCCAACTATATGGACATGATTGTGCGACCACAATTAGAAGGAGGAGATTACGCCTCAAAAAATGTTCATGAAAAGGATAAGGACGTATGACTATAATGCTCAAACGTAAAGATTACTACTATAGCCTATATCATGTCGTTACCAATGAACATCATTATATTAAAGGTTCAAATTCAAGACCTAGCTTCACTTTGTATCTATGGTGATAAAATTAGATAACTATAGGGAATGTTCAAATTAGAAAATATCCTCTCTGAAAGCATGATATGTATACTTTTCCATACTTTCAACCATGGAATTGTGGGGAATTGTTGACATAAATGAAAGAACGAATTATTTATTTACAAATATTCTGTGGAAAGATAACATTTATATGGTAAGATTCCATGGATGAAATATTACGATTAATTGGTAGTATCTGAGTATTAGTCTAATATTGACTAATTGAATACATTTTATTTTGTTTATAATAACATAAGTGTTATATTAGGTATAACAAAGTTCTTAGAAATATTTGCTATCATGCTAGCAAGAAGGCTGACTGGCGAGTAAGCGGGCTTGAGCGAGCGGGTAGTCTGAGTGCGTGGGTCGTGCACATTCGTTAGGTGCTATTTTTACATGTGCTAAATTCAGTTGGCCCGAACATTACGAACATTACAAGACTTGAATGACAGTCAATGCAGGTTAATGTCCATTGATGACATTCAAAGCCTTGTGTGACCACTCAGCTCACCAAAACCTCTATAAATTGAGATTTTTCTGTTCATTTAAGATAATTGAAAATCAAAACTCTCTCTTGGTTTTCTTCCATAATCCTGTTCTAGTTGTTCCTTAGTTGCTGGTTTTGGAGAGTCCGAAGAGCTGAAGTAGCAATCATGGTATTCAATAGATGTGCTTCAGAGAACTGTAGATGTCTCATCCTCGGAAGTACTGTCTAGACCCAACACAGTTGTAGGTGCAACATAATTTCTTAGTGCTAGTCCTCATTGCGGAGGGTGATTCGACTTCCTGTGAAGTATTTCTTACCGAATTATCTAGCGCGCCTCTTCCTTATGGTTTGCTATTCTTTCTTTATTTCTCTATGCAATTTGTTTTGCTTTGGTAAATCTGTAATGGATCCGACATTTATTGCTTTTTCTCTAACAAGAAGAAGTAACAAGATTATAACTAATGGCGCAATGACTAAAAGTAATTGGGGAGAGAATCTAGAAAATAGTTAAGAAATCAATTAACTTAAAAAAAGGAGATAATTCTAAAGTGACTCAAGTAATATTATTCAAACACCATCCTTAAAATTTTGGGGGAAACAACTCTATTGTTGACATTATTACTGGTGTAAGAATCCTATCAGAACCGGTCCGTAGTTATATCTATGCAGAACCCTTCAACTGATGACATGTGTATAATTAAAAAGAAAATAAAATAAGACTGAGAAAACTAGTTAATCGTTCATCTTTCTTCAATCTCAAAATCAGTCATGGGGAGGTCCACTCCATTAACCCCTCCCTTGCGCTGATGCCCACCTCCTCCCTCCCCAACATCCTCCGCGTCGTTGGAGCCAAATAAATCACCAAGCACTCATTACCCCACCCCACCCAAAAAAAACCCCAACCCCTGAACCAAATAAATATTCATCTTGACTTACATGCTCCATCGCTACTGCCACGAAGTCGTCACCTCTACCCTTTGGATACCTGTAGTCTCAAATTTAGATATGCCATGGCCAATTCCCTTAGTTTCCCCCCAGTTTTCGAACATTTTTTAATGCAAAAACCCAAAATGAATTTCCTTCTGATCAAATAGGCTTAGAACTAAATCTAATAATGGGTTCTCTTCAATAACAAACAAAATCAACACGGAATTACGCAAGAATCCATATAAACACGCACTTAAATTATGACCATGATGATTTTTTTGATTGATTTGTTTTTTTATGACGTTACCATTTTGTTCTCACGAGCAGTGGAGCCAATCTCCATTATTAGGAGCTGTTTGTTTGCATAAGGGGGAAGGAGAAAGCCTGTCAAAAGTGTCAGTTTTGACAGGCTTTCAACTCATCTTCCCCTCTAAAAGAAGCAACCAAACGCGTCGTTACGCATCGTTTGGTACGCGGGAATGGAGTCAAGTGAGAATGGAAAGAAAGTAGGAATGGAATGGACATTCTCATTTTCATGTTTGGGCGCGTTTAGAGAGTGAAACGAGAATGTCAACCTTATTCTCATTCCTACGTTTGGTATCATTTGTTCACAAATAAGAATAAAATTTAGTTTTTTAATAATGCCCTTACCAAAACACAGAATTTTTAAAAACATTAAAAATATTTTTAAAATGACTAAATAATTCATTTTTTTAGAGAAATAAGTTTTATAGAAATAATATTTTTTCCTAAGAGATATCAGATAAGAAGTTAATTATGCGAACCAAACACGCCCTAATCGGAAACAAACTAGAAGATAATGTGGGATAAAAACTGGTATTTCAAGCATATATAGCCTATGAAAAAAGCATCATCGACCCATGTAGGTTATTTTCACAAAACTCACCCCAAACTTGGGGGATTTTGCACATAACCCCCTTGAATTTTTATCATACATAGGCCCTCAAACTTTTGGGTTTCTCAAAATAACCCTTAGATATAGTTTAAGCTTTTTTCACAGGAAATGTCACCTATATTTGCAAATAGCTAAAATGTTATTAGGAGCAAGAAACCCCAAATTTGTTCATTTGTCATTTATAGGCTAAGTATAACTGTTTCATAACTGTGGGTTTTCTCTCTCAAAAAAAAATTAATTATGTAAATTACAAATAGAGGCCCTAGTAAGAAAAGTTTAAACTTCATGGAGGTTTTGCGAGACACCTAACAGTTTTGGGCATTGTGATTAAGAGTTAACGCAAGTCAAGATAGAAAAAGAACTATTATTTACCTTGAATTTGTGGGCAAAATGTGTCGCGCGCCTATGCATAAGCGTGCTCGCTCACCAAACAAGTCGTAAGCACGAGAGAAGAATAACCAATCACTAAACACCAGTAACTTTTGTAGAAAACCCATAACATATTTTGGGTAAATTACACTAGGCCCCCAATAACTTTGAAAATACCTTTTACTTGGGGGGGGGGGGTGGAGAGAGGTGTTGGCCCTATGATTTTGATGATGATTTGTCAAACAATTTATAGCTAATCTGTTTTCTAGTTTTTGTGGTTTGTTCTTCTCTTTACAGGTAATTAAACACATGGCAATCAAAGAGTTAAAGATTCAAGTTCATGTGTGTGTATTCACCTAGGTATAAGAGTAGTTTGCTTACATATATCGTATGATTATATTTAAGCTCAATATGTAAACACAACATAAGTTTGACTTTTTCTATCATACAAATGATTTTTTATCAAGCTTTGTTACAATAGCTTTTATTTCATGTTTACATCTCTTTCATACTTCATAATATATATATAATGTATGCATGATATATATACAGAAGTTTACAAATCATAGTTCAAATTTTGTGTTCACGAAAAACAGGTTTTATGAACACTTTTCAAAAACAGTGAGTTTTTACAAACAAAAATTGCTTTTCCAAAAATTTCTTTTCAAACATGTTTATTTTATTATTTAGAAACTTTCCCCAAAGTTTTACTAATTTTGGAAACGATTTGATATTTTTAACGTATTTTCTAAATCAGCCAAAACCTGTATTTCAGCCTGTATCAGTTTGTGGTCGATACCGCCACGGTCGACTGCCAGTAATTCATTTTCAAATTATGTCTTTTATTGGATCTCAGTCGACCGTGACGGTCGACCGTAGCTCATCAATAGACTTTCGCGGTCGACTGTCACGGTCGACCGCCTGTGTTTGCAAAGTTGTTCACTGTTCTTTGTGCTGCATCGTCGACCGCCAGTTTCTCACTGTCGACCGTCGAACTGATGATTGCTTTCCAACGGCTATTTTCTGATTTGATTCTCTGGGGCTATTTTGATCTTTTCAATGTTGTTTTGGCTGATGTCTTGAGTGGGTATAAATACCCCAGTGCCTTCCTCTTTCAACATCCAAGAGTTTTGTTTTTACAGTGAGTTTTTATTAACAAAAGATTAAGAGCTGTTTAAGTTGGTTTTTGTTTGTCTGTTTTAAAAGAAGTTTTCTACAACAAGAAGAGGCTATCAATTCCAACTGAGGATCCTATTCTCATCATCCTCTACAGTTCTTCTTGTCTATTGAGAAGTTTTCCTAACTCATCTTTTCATATAGTTTGTTATTTCATTTTCATATCTTAGCTATATTTATTGAGTTGCATATTTTCTATTCACTGTTATCACACACACTATATTGAGCTTATAATATTTCCATACTATATATTGTTGGGTAGTGGTGAGTGATTTAGTGAGAATGAGCTTCATTGTGTTCTTATTTGTTATCGAAAATAAATCATTGTATTTAATCATTAATATAAGTATCACTTATAATACACTTGTACGCCGAGAGAAGTGTAAGGCGTGAGACGGGGTCGAATCCAATAGGAGTAGCGTCGGTTGACGAACCTAGGGTGAGGTTGTATCCGAGCACTTGAGAAAGAGGACACTGGCTAGGTTCCTACACTTAGTGTGTAAAGTGTGATTGCATAGTATTTGTTGTGTGAGAGTTTTCGGTAAACTTGTAAACCGAGTGTGTAGAAGTTCTGGCTTCCAAATTGGATCGTGATAGTGGAGATCTCCTCGAGGTGAGGAGCGGGGACGTAGGTCGTGGTGACCGAACTTCATAAACATATAGTGTGTTTGTATTTTGCTTAGCGTATATTTTATTTGTACTTATCATTCTTGTTTATATCCATCTCATATATTTTTTGCAAGAACAAATTAATCAATATATTTTAATTGGCATTTAATCAGGATTAGATTAGCATAAGACCCTAATCACCCTCCTCTAGGGTCTAACAATTTGTTTCAGAGCTTGGTGCTCTTTGATTTAAGGTCTAATCGCCTTGAGTTAAAGATCCAAGTTATCGTTTTCATGCTAATCTAGTTTTGATTGCATTTGGCTTCTTGCATATTATCTCTATGAATATGTATGATGCATCTAGTTTAGGTTATGCTATTAATGTTGCTCCTAATTTGGATATTTTTTCCTATGCTTAATGGTGTGTTAGATTCAAACTTTTTGTTCAATCTAAACAATTCGATTTATGGGAAATTATTGAGGATGCTTACATTGTTTCCACTTCGGAAAAATCCAAGTGGAATAAAGATGATAAAAGAATGTTTAATATGAACAAGTTTTTGTTAGAATATTTGCTTAGTGCCTTTCACCCATCTTTTTCTAACAAATTTGCTCATTTTGATAGTGCTTACACCTTATAGAAATTTATTGAAGCACATCAAGGGGACTTGGAGGCTAATTAACAAGCGTTAGAAAATTCCGCTTTGTGTTCTAAAGAAGCCTCATCTCCATGTACACTACCACCAGGTGATAACCCTAGTGAGGTATGCGAGCTTGATAACGATGATGTTATTACTTTTGATGAGCTTGCTCTTGATTTAAAAAAATTATACAATTGCTATATTGATGTAAAAAGTAAGTATGTTAATATAAAATCCACTCATGAAACACTAGTCACCAAGTTTGATTTCATTGCAAATGAAAATATAATTCTTAAAGAATGCAATGAAAATTTGAGATTAGAAAATTCTAGGTTGCTTCATGAAAAATATGATGCCATGTTAGAAGTAGATAAATTAAAATCTATGATAAATAATCATGTTTATCCTACTTCTAGTAGCAATGCTTGTATGCACAATAATGAGTTGAATCAAATGAGAAAACGCATATCTACCTTAGATTCAACACTAAACACTTGTATTGCTAATAACAAAAAACTTATGGATTTGTGTGCAAAGTTCAATGATAATTCTTCTAAGAAACCTATTCACTATGCACACATGTATGACAAAATTCACAAATGTTCTATTTGCAGTCTTAAAGGCCATGTAGCTCAATTTTGTCACAATGCACAAAAGCTTGATATTTATGATTGTGCATCCCATCAAGCTTCTTCATCACATACACATGTACACACACATAGTGTAAAACATAAACATTCTCATGTGTACAAATGTGATTATTATGGTCGTTTTGGTCATTTGGCCATGTTTTATTTTGATTTGAAAAGAAATTCTCGTTTGCAAAATAATTACAAAGAAAAATCTATTTTTGCAAATGAACCACGTGCACATCATTTCGATCAACGCAAACCATTCAAATCCCTACGTTGCACAAATTGCAATCGCATGGGTCATGTTTACGATTTTTTTTTGACCGTATAGGTACACAAAATACGCCCAAGCGGGTTCATCACCCTAGGGCCTTTGATTTACATGATACCAAAATGATTTGGGTACTAAAATGAGCTTTATTTCACATTTCTGTTTTGTTTTTGAATAATTGGTTTTTAAGCTTAAATGTTGATCTTTTTCTTTTTATTAAGCTAAAATAAAATATTTTCATGGTTTAATAGTTAAAAGCCTTTTTCATATATACATATCTCATAAACAAATTTTTATTAAGGTCCAAAATGAAAATTTTCACAAAATCCAGGTTTAACTATTTTTTGTTGATATTTTTCTCTCGGTCAACCGCCACGGTCGACCTCCAATGTTTCTGCTTCTGAGAGCAGTTTCTGTGACTGTCGCGGTCAACCGCCACGGTCGACCGCAAGAGATTTTTTCAGTTTCTTTTTTATTTTCTTATCGGGTTTCGGTTTTTATTTGATAACTTTTCTAAACCCAAATCTTTAACCATTATTGATCTTAACCTTGAGCTAATCCAGACTATCCCTTCTTCTTCTCTAAAACCCGACCCTCTCTATTCCCCTCATTTCGATATTTTCCCCCAAAATCTGTGATTTTCTCCCACGATCGCCCGTCACTCTCGTCGATCGACCGCGGCTCTATCTCATCAATTTCGTTGGGGATTTGCTTGGGTAACTCCTCTCTCAATCTTGTATTCTTTCTCTGTTCTAGGGTTTCATTATCATTTCTAGGGTTTCAGACTCAATTTCTGTTTAAATCTTATCTGTCAAACCCTATTGTTGATCTCATTTTGATATAATGCCTCCTAGAAAAAAATCTAAACAAGACACTGGTTCTTCATCATCTATTGCCTCCAACTATGAGGATTTTCTACTTTACAAATTCCTAGTTAAGAAATATAGGGATCTTTATAAGTTGAAAATTCTATCTGGTAGATACATCAAATATGAGGAACTAGCCATTTATAACATTCATGAGATTCTATCTAATGTTGGGTTTCATAATCTGTTAGATGAGAAACATAAGGTACCTTATTATCCCTTTCTTGTTTATCTATTTTATGCAAACCTATCTGTTTCCTCTTCAGCTGGTGGTCTTTAAACATCAATACATCTGTTAAGAATATCCATATATCATTTTCTGCTGACGAGCTTGCGAGAATCCTTAAGATCCCGTCAAGTGACGTTGAGCTCATGTCTATTGAACACACCGATCAGGATGTGAACGATATTCTGTTTAAGCCCAATTGCTCTTATCCTATGAACAACAATTCTCTTAATCCCACAGCCAAAATCATAGCACGAATTGTTGCTCAGAATCTCATTCTTAAGACCAGTAGCTTTGATCATTTTGCTCCTGATAAAGTTAATGTTGTGTATGTCATTTTTGCCAAGATAAAAGTGAATGGGCAAATGTTTTTGTTAAAAATATAGCATCCAAGCATTTTAAGTTCCCCCCCTTTGGTTCCTTCATTACTCTCATTCTTCAACACTTCGGTGTTGCTCTTACAAATGAAACCAAAGTTGATCTTAGTAAGGAATATTTTGATAGAGTTTTCCTCTCTCGAATGTAACTTTCAGACTCTTTATCCTCTGCTCCTGCTGAACCATCATCCTCTCGTCCTCCACTATTTCAGTTTCTGAAGTCTTTGACCGTCTGGATCGTCTTGAGACTCAGGTCTCGAGCATTCAGAAGGATGTTAGGACTCTCCTTAGCTATCAGCGTCAGTCTCTTGGGATTCAGGATCCCTTTTCCAGCTCTGACACTGGATCTGAAGAGGGCTCTGAACAAGGATCTGCTTCTGGTTCGGGATCTGGCTCTGCATCTGAATCTGATGATGGTGGTGACTGATACTTGATTTTTATGGATTTGTGTTTTGTAGAACTAAAACTGGATGTTTAACTCTTATTTTGAAGTTGTAACAACTTTATGGTTTGTGTTTGAAAACTATGTGATCTTGTAGAACTATCTATGTTTATTGTGGTTATGATAGCTTATGACTATCTTTTTATGGTTTTTAGATCCTCTGAATAATGTATTATAAAAACATGCTGTTAAGGATGTTATTTGTGTTAAAAATTTGGTTTTGCTTTTGATTCACATGTTTATGGATGTGTATGGATGGTTATGGATGTTTCGCTCCCATATATGTTGTTTTTATGTCATTTATGCAAATTGACAGGGGAGTATTGACCATACATTTGTTTATAATCTGTGCATGAATGCAGGGGGATCGTTGCTCCTATTTTTTCCCTTTTTGATGTTGTCAAAGGGGGAGAAAAACCATATATTGTGTTTGGTTTATTGGTTTATTCATATTGATGGAAAACTACATGTAATATTGATGTTTGGTTATATAGTTTATTCATATTCTTCATATGGTTGATTTATTCATATGTAACTACATGATTCATATGTTTGGTTTATTTAGTTTATTAATATGAATTTCATATCATTAAATAAATTGTTTGCCATCATAAAAAAGGAGGAGATTGTTGGTCCTATGGTTTTGATAATGATTTGTCAAATAATTTATAGCTAATCTGTTTTCTAGTTTTTGTGGTTTGTTCTTCTCTTTACAGGTAATTAAACACATGGTAATCAAGAGTTAAAGATTCAAGTTCATTTGTGTGCATTCACCTAGGTATAAGAGTAGTTTGCTTACATATATCGTATGATTATATTTAAGCTCAATATGTAAACACAACACAAGTTTGACTTTTTCTATCATACAAATGATTTTTATCAAACTTTGTTACAATAGCTTTTATTTCATGTTTACATCTCTTTCATACTTCATAATATATATAATGTATGCATGATATATATACACACTAGTAGAAATAACAGTATCGCTGACGGCACATCGCTGACGGGAAAATTCCCGTCAGCGTTGTTTTTATCGCTGACGGGAAATCCCATCAGCGAGATTCCCGTCAGCGGTTCTTCTCCCCCGTCAGCGATGAAA
>BQKN01064888.1:245415-271983 GCA_022839385.1 Asparagus kiusianus | reverse complement strand
TGATGATGACGCCGACACTTCGCATGCCGATGGAGCCGGCACTTCGCAGCTTCATACACAGCCGGATACTCAGATAGTTGAGGCTCATCAGCAGGAACCCAGTGGGTGGGGAAGAGCGAGGAGGAGGGGAAGAGAGGGAAAGGAAGGAGGGGAGCTATATTGGGTTGTATTTGAACTTATTTTGTTAAAATTTGTAACTTTCCTGAATTTTCAAATACTAAACTTTTGAAGATAAATTATTGTTCATATACATAATCGTGTGTGTTTAATTCATGGTTGAATCATGTATATATTGTTGTTTGCAAATAAATTGGTATATATATGAGTTATAATTCATGGTTGAATCATGTATATATTGTTGTTTGCAAATAAATTGGCATATATATGAGTTAACAGGTACATATACAAAACATGCACAGCAGGCTGTGCATTTTTGTGGATGACCTGCAACTTCACGGGAGTTGAACTCCCGTGAAGTTGCAGTCCTAATTTCCCAGAGATCGGTTCTCTGGGAAAGTTTGACTATAACTCCACAAGAGTTGAACTCCCGTGGAGTTTTAACAAGGAATTAAACTTCACGGGAGTTCAACTCCCGTGAAGTTTAATTTCTTGATAAACTTCATGGGAGTTGAACTCCCGTGATGTTTCGGAAAACTTTTTACAAAAACCGACCTGTTTTCAGCCTAGCGCTGAAAACATGTCGGTTTTTGCAAATAAAAACCAAAAAAGGTTAGTTTTGAAAATTTGTCCTGGCAAGTAATCTATATACATGTTTAATTTCCCGTATTTTGGTACTACAAAGCATGGTTTCTCAGTGGTTAATTTACACATTTTCAAATTTTACCTTGAATTTAAATGTTGTTTTCTGGACTTTTTTTCAGCTCTTAATTTACTCTTCAAAATTTGGTCTCTTCTTGTAAATAAAGTTGGACATGACTGTTATCATAATAAAATTTCAAGTTTGATTCTTTAGAAATATTGTCCAAATTCTAAGAGATTAAAAGCTCATTTCGGTTTAATAGCAAATTAACACCTTGGAGTTTCATATGTTTTTTTAACTTTGATACTTTGGAAGTTTAAAATTTGCTCAAAAAATATGACAAAAGTTTTACCCCTTTTAATTTTTTTGTTACATTAACCTTTTGAATTCAGTTTAAAACATATTCACCTGATTATCACATGATAAATATTAGGACTTCTATACCACCAAAAAAAAAGAATGAAATCTTACGAGCTCTTTCTTCCTCCTTCAGCTATTTAACTCTAAACCCATTAGAATAAGAGAAAATAACTCTGTTTTTGTTGTAATATACTAAAGAAATAAAACAAGAGACAAGAGACAATAGAAGAAGAAGAGAAATTATAATCTTTTATTCACATTCTTCCATTTCCATACATCGTACAATTTATAGATACATGATGGAATACAAAAGGACATGAAATTAACAGTCCACATACAAAGTAATGTTCACATACATTTTGTCTTTTAGATATCAACAAAATGTCTTTTAGATTTCAACACTCCCCCTTAAACATTACTTCGAAATGTCAATGCCTCGTTAAAAACCTCGCTAGAAAAACCAAGTGGGATAAAAACTAGTCGAGGAAAAGAGTACACGACATTAGTAGATTCTTGTTGCATTAGTTGCCTCATTAAAAACCTTTAACTAAGAAAACCCTGTGGGACAAAACTTAGTAAAGGGAAAAAGAGTACAACTATAGATCTTCGGGATCCAAACTTGTGTTGCATATTAGTTGCCTCATTAAAAACCTTTAGCTAAGAAAACCCTGTGGGACAAAACTTAGCAAAAGGAAAAAAGAGTACAACTATAGTCTTTCAAGGTACAATCTTCGAGATTGCGTTGAAAATTCGCTCCCCCTGATGATGACAATCTTCTAAGTCTATGCTAAGAAAAACCTAGTGGGACAAAACTTAGCGAAAAGGGGCAAATTATGATAATAGACCTTCATGGCCCAATCTTCAGGATTGTTCTTTAAGAATTTGCTCCCCTTGAAGAAGATAGTCTTTCAAGTCTATGCATATTGTGAACATATTTCTCATAAGTTGATGTAGGCAGAGATTTAGTGAACAAATATGCAAGATTGTCACTTGAGCGAACTTTTTCGATGGTGATTTCGTCATTCTTTTCGAGTTCATGTGGATAAAAGAATTTTGACGTAATATGTTTTGTCATGGTTCCTTTTACATATCCACTGCTTATTTGTGCAACACAAGCTGCATTGTCCTAATAAAGGACAATGGGGGGAATATCATCTTTCACTTGACCACACGAGCCACAAGTCGTATCAACGATCTTAATCATACACATTCTCATGAGGCCTTATATAAAGCGATGATCTCTGAGTGGTTAGAAGAAGTAGTCACCATGGTCTGCTTAACAGACCTCTAAGAAACGACAGTACCACCACAGAGAAAAACATAACCAGTCTAGAATCTGGCGTTATGGGGGTCAGGCATGTAGCCAGCGTCCTAATAGCCCACCATTGTCATATCTTGGTTTCTTTTATAGAATAGTCCAAGATCTTTTGTACCTTGAAGATAGCGAAGAAAATGTTTAACGACATTCTATTGCCTCCTTGTAGGATAAGCACTATACTTTGCTAGCAAGTTCACCACAAATGCAATTTCAGGCCTGGTGAAATTTGTGAGATAAAGAAGTGCTCCAATGGTGCTCAGATAGGGAACTTCTGGCCCTAACATTTCTTCATTATCTTCTTTGGGTCTAAATGGGTCTTTATCCACTTCGAGGGACCGGACGACCATTGGTGTGCTAAGTGGATGAGATTTATCCATATAAAATCTTTTCAAAACCTTTTTCACATAGGTTGACTGATGTAGAAGAATTCCTTCTGGGAAAATGCTCGATCTGTAGGCCGAGACAAAACTTGGTTTTTCCCCAGTCTTTCATTTCAAACTCCGTCTTTAGGCATGAGCTAGCTTCTGTAAGCTCCTTGTGCGTTCCAATAATATTTATATCATCAATATAGACTGATATAATACAGAAGCCATTTTCGAATTTCTTTATAAACACACAAGGGCAGACATCATTATTTGCATATCTCCTCTTCAGAAGAAACTTACTCAGTCGGTTATACCACATTCTACCCAACTGTTTCAAGTCGCATAATGACCTTTATAATTTAATGCTATACATGTTGCGATTCTTATTTTCTCTTAATTCAGGAATTTTAAGTCCATCAGGGACTTTCATATAAAAATATTAGCGTCTAATAACACATAAAAATATGGTCATGACGTACATATACTGCATATATAAATTCATAGTTTCTGCCATAGCTATTAACTTGTGGAATGTAATATAATCACTAAAAGGAGAATATTTTACATCTAAATCGATGTCGGGTCTCTGCGTGAACCCATTGAGCTATGAATCTCGCTTTACATCTCACCACCTTACAATTCTCATTTATTTTTCTTACGAAGACCCATTTATATCCTGCAGGGATATATCGACTACAGGTTCAAAATACTTTAGCGAGTTCAGCTCAGCCTCAATTGCCACTTTCTATCTCACCTAGTCCGAGTGCTTCAAGCACTCTACTACCAACTTAGATTCTGGATCCAGATTATTTTCAGTGATAGTAAAAGCAACAGTAGAGGCAACTATATTGTCGACAACTTTTATATTTCTATTATATATTTCTCATTTTTCACAAATTTGTGGCCACTGCAACTCTTATTTTATGTCAACCAAATCCTCGTCATTTCCCTTAACAATTGGATTTGACCGTTCCGCATCTCCAATATTATGATTATCAAGTGCACGTGTAATTTACTGGAGATTCCATCTTCAGGATGAACCTCTTCCGGAGGTTATGGGAGTGACTGTCTTTCAATATAGAATTTAGTTTGCCGCAAACTTTTATCTTTTTCATATGCTTCTGGCATACCAAATCATCAATGATATACTCAATATGAATATGGGGCTTACTCACTCTTTTCTTAGCAGATTATCATGTGAACTTCTGATTCAGTTTGACTAGTACGTGGATATAAATATTAAAGATCTTTTTCACCAATAAAATTTCTTGACATTATTTTGTATTTTGGGCACTAATCTCCCCCTAATGTCGAGAATTGATCTTCAATAAAAATACAGTCAGTGTACCAAATTGTAAATTGATCCCCTAACATAGGCCATAGGTATTAAATTATTGACGGAGTTTCATAAATAATGTATGTACCTTCACTGAGGTCCCATAGAGGTACGCTATGATGGTGATATAGAAACATGGACTGCAAATAAATAATCACAGATGAGAAATGTTTCGCTTCTTCACCACGTATTAGATAAAGGGGGAAAATTATGATATGCAGTTGGTCGGATTTGGTTTGAATGCCCCATTTAATTTAAGGAAATCCGACAAATCATATTTTTCCCAAGATGACCCAATCGCTCATGCCAGAATTTTAAAAGAATTTGGGTCCCTAAATCTTAAACTCATTGTAACATGGTATATTTTAGGTCAAACAAATTCTAAAATATACACATATAAATAAAAACCACATAGGTTCACAATAGTTTAAAGCAAAATCAAGATAAATTAAAATTGTCTGACAAATGCATATAATCCAAATATAGAAAACCAAATAGTTTACCTTGACCACCTCAATAAGATCCACTACTTCCCCCTCGTCCAAGCTTATGAATATTAATGTGCTTCAGGCATTATGACTGAACTTGCATTATGGTTTCTCACAACAGCTGGTTGTGTTTTTAACAACTACTAATGCAAGGATTAGTTCATAATGCTTAATATAATTTTTAGTTGTACTATTGTAAGAGTACAATGTTAATTGTTGAATTGTATTCAGTCGAGGGTTTAAAATCCAAAAATAGCTATAGGATAAGATCTCCTACTATGTTCATAGCCACCCCCTTGTCTACGCGTATAATTAATTTTCTGAATTGTAGCATGTGCTACAAACACAAACTCTAAGCCAACTAGTGTGACATTGTGATTTGTAATCATTAATTGGTTGTGTTTCTCTGCGACTACTAATGTAGATATCAATTCAGAATGCTAAGTGTAATTCTTGGTCATGTACTGCTGCTGGAGTACAATATTATTTGCGTGGAATAGGGAAAAGAATTTTTTTGATAAACTGTCTGTAATGTTCTGCTTACAGAGTTTCAGCTGCTAGATATTTGGTACAGAGCTGAATCATATTTAGTCATGTATTTGAAATCCAAAAAGTCCAGATTTAGTCTGCCAGTTGCGTTTGAGGGAAGATTATTGGTTTCCATAGATCAAAGCGATCCTTCAGGGATTACCCAGAAAATTGAATACTTTTTCACTGATGCATTTAATTTTTCACGTCTTAATTGATAGAGAGAAAATTTAAAGTGTTTGCCTTCTGGACAAAGATACTTAAACAATCAAGAGATATAATCGCGCAAAAATCACAAGGGTGTCAGTAAAAATGAACGTTCGAGGCGAAAAACAAGTAATAATTCACAGTGCACTAATCATGAGGACGAAAGATTAGTGCATGAGAAATTAGAAATATTCACATTTTAATAAGGTCACACATAATCACCACAATCATCAAGCTCCTTTTTTTAAAGATCTTCATAAATGTTATCTTTCAAATATTTGCTTCTGGCATACTAGTCTGATATTAAAATTCATACAAAATTTTAAATGCTCGGACGATCAATGACCATCACAAACTCAAGTAAAATAAAATATTTAAAGCAAAAGCATCAAATTGATATATTATGATAATTTTTCATGATTGATACTCTGTATGAACTTCTGCATATAATCATTTGTCTTTTGGTAAAATGTCACTTTCTTTGTAAAGCTAACATACACAATCAATGATCCATATAGTAAAATACCACATATCTGTAACAGAGGAGATACATATCATATGATTTATATACAGACTCATGGATTCATCAAAAGAATAAAGAAACTTATTGGTGGCAACTAGCTATGTGCATGTGTGTATTTTTCTTTAATGATATTTAATTAAAATCAAAATTTAGACTCCTAAATTAATGACTTTATGCTGCAATTTATCCTCTATTTTTTTAACAACATCTCTCATACAGTTGTCCTCTATACTCTTAGCTATAGAAGCTTTTCAATTATCAAATCTCTTTATGCAGTGGACTCCATGTATGACATCATTTATCTAAATTGTATTAAAAAAACTTTATAACTATGAGGGCCACCTAGATAAACCAGTTACTATATGGATCTTTCATATGAGATGATCGGTTAAACACACACTCCCTCTCATCGAATGTGTTTTAACATGCTAAGTTTAGCCTTAATATCCTATATGTTTTGTCCTATATATTACACAAGTACTGGATATCAAAAATTGAGTTTATTATTCTCCTTATTTATCAATCTTGATACTATATTTTTGCACATACATAAAAAGATTCCACAAGATTACGGTTCATTTCCTCGATTAGTTATTTCATGTAGACCAATCTGCATGTGATGAAATATCTGCCTTAATACTATTGTTATGCCTAGTACTAAAGAGGTGGGAAACTAATTAGTAAATAACGACCAGATACTATATGTGCAACGGGAACTAATCTCAACTCAGATATGCTTGATGCCCATTTCTGCTATGATTTCTTTTTGTAATATATGAAAATGAAAACAAATCAGGCTAACCTGATTCACCACAGGAACAATTTTGGCAAACTGAAGCAGCTCCTTAATTTGCTGAACACTGAAATTGCTTGCGCTAAACGGACGATTACGAATCGGCTAGCTAGAGCTTTTGTGCTGATAACGTGTTGTAATGTACTAAAGAAATAAAACAAGAGACAAGAGACAAGAGACGAGAAGAAGAAGAGAAATTGTAATCTTTTATTCACATTCTTCCATTTCCATACATCGTACAATTTATAGATACATGATGGAATACAAAAGGACATGAAATTAATAGTCCACATACATTTTGTCTTTTAGATATCAACAAAATATCTTTTAGATATCAACAAAATATCTTTTAGATTTCAACAGTTTTCACTTTTCTAAATACAAATAATTTCAATTTTCTATTAACTTTTTTTAAAGTTGTGAATGACGACCTGACGAAAGGTGTTGACGTTAAAGATGTTGAAATTTGGAGTGTTTCCCGGGCAAGTTTAAACTTCAATATCAAAGTTAAAAACAGTAAACATCTAGGGTATTAAATTGCAATATTAACCTGATAATTTACAATTAATTATTTCTCTAATTTGAAACTAATGTGAGGTGAAATAGAAAACATAAAATTGTTTGGTCGGAAATGAACTGGCAAGAGTAAGATTTTGCGAATATATGGTTTGGTTTGGGACTGCATTTATTGAAAAAACTTGAAACAAATGCTATCACAAATTTATGAAAACCACCTTCATCAAGTTTTCTTATATGGAAAAAGGCTAAATATGAGGAAACCGCCCTTAACTTTGGACGATTATCAGAAAACCCCTCCTAACTTTCAAAATATCAAAAAAAACCCTCTTAAGTAATGGGATTATCGCAAAACATCCTTTTGACTTTGAGATTTTATTATAAAACTCCTATTAAATTTGAAATTTTATCAGACCCCCCCCTAAATTAGAGGGTTTTAGGATAAAATGTCAAAGTTAAGGGGTGTTTTTTGATAACCCTAAACTTGAGGGGTGTTATCTGATATTTTGGTAGTTAAGGGGTGTTCGCTGACAATATCCCAAAGTTAAGGGTGGTTTTCTAATATTTAGCCTTGAAATTATGGCTCTTGCACTAATTATTATTTTTTAATCAAACACTGAATTTTGCATTGAAAATATATTTTCTGCAATATAATTGTAGATATCTAAACAACAAATTTAAAATTAATTTTATACAATAAGTACTGCATGCAATATTTATTTGCTGCAATTTGTTTTTTCAGCAGCCAAACATCCGTGTTGAAATCATCTATATCCCCATAATTCCACTTAGATCATCATTGCGGCTAATAAACTCAGAGGACTGGAAATGCCAAGCCCCTGTTTGTTTATTGTTTATTATTCTGTCTTCGCAAAATATAAACAAATCATGTCCCTTAAAAAACCCAACTTTTCCTCGCAATTCTCGTCGAACCTTCGTGCTCTAAAATGCCATGGATTCAAAATCCCAAGCTGAGGAGAACAAGCATTCACTAATAATAATACCCCTTGCCATAGATTTTTCAAATGGGTCCTCGCATCAAGGAATTCTTTGGGATTTGCCCTTCTTCTTCTTTGTTAGATTGCTGCTGATGGTGGTTTTATAGGTACTGGTTTTCTGATATTTTAGTCCTCCCACTGTTTTGTTCGCTGTTTGTCTGCTGCCAATTGTTAATTTCCAGTTGGTTACTTTTTATACAGTCTTAAAAGGTTCCCTTTTTTTAATAATATACAGTGAAAGAGAGTTAGGGGGGATGAATATAGGAAATCAAAAGATTGGATTTTGATGGGTGGGGATCCCTCTTTGCTGCCTTTGGCTTGATGGGCATGTTTCATTGTTGAGAAACTTCTTGTTTTTTTTATTCAAGGGTCTTAAGCCATCATAACTCTTTAAATTTGATTCATGTGTAGAAACCAGTTTTGGGTTCTAGGGCTTAATTTCAGGATCTGCCATATCTGTGCTAAATTTGGTAACCATTCTTTATTTGATGGTCATATTTCTTTTCATTTTTTGTGTGTTTGATTCAGGGCTGAGGGCGGTATCTTCAAGTGAAGTATCTTGAACCTTGCAAATTTCTCTGGTATGTTTTTTACATGAACAGATAGAGTGAAGTTTGTTAGAGCAAATGTTAAAATTACTCTTCTATGGCCTGCTAGTCTCTTCCCTTCTTCTCCTTCCATCATCTGCCATTGAAATTGGCTACCCTCGCTGTAACTGCGACGGCGATAGCCTATGGACCGTCGAAGGCATCCTCCAATGCCAAAAAGTTAGTGACTTTCTCATTGCAGCTGCCTATTTCTCTATCCCTTTAGAGCTCCTATACTTTGCAACTTGCTCCAGTTTATTCCCGTTCAAATGGATTGTGATTCAGTTTGGCGCTTTTATCGTTCTTTGTGGGCTTACCCACCTTCTCAATGTGTTCACATATGAGCCTCATTCGTTTCTATTGATGCTGAGCCTCACCATCTCCAAATTCTTCACTGCCCTTGTCTCCTTTGCAACGGCGATAACCCTGTTAACTTTGATCCCTCAGTTGTTAAGAATCAAGGTGAGAGAGAATTTCTTGAGGATAAAAGCCCGGGAATTAGATCGAGAGGTTGGAATGATGAAGATGCAGGAGGAAGCAAGTTGGCATGTTAGAATGTTGACTCAAGAAATCAGGAAATCCCTTGATAGGCACACAATCTTGTACACTACTTTGGTGGAGCTATCAAATACTTTGGGGCTGCAGAATTGTGCGGTTTGGATGCCAAGTGAGGATAAGAAAGAGATGCACTTGACTCACGAGCTGAGACTGAGGAACCCTTCTGATCTGTACAGTAGTTCCGTTGCTATTGATGACCCGGATGTATTGGAGATCAAAGAAGCCGAGGGGGTGAAGATATTAAGGCCAGATTCCTTGCTTTCTTCTGCTAGCGGCCAAGGATCTGCTATCGAGCCAGGGCCAGTGGCTGCAATTCGAATGCCAATGCTAAAGGTCTCCAATTTCAAAGGCGGGACACCGGAGTTTATCCAAACTCATTATGCAATACTGGTCCTAGTTCTTCCCGGTGATAATTCTAGGGTCTGGAGTAGCCATGAGTTAGAAATTGTAGAAGTGGTGGCCGATCAGGTGGCTGTTGCTCTCTCTCATGCTTCAGTTTTGGAGGAGTCTCAGCTGATGAGAGACAAATTAGAGGAGCAACATAGGGCTCTATTAATTGAGAAGGAGAATGCTTTAATGGCTAGTGAAGCGAGAAACTCGTTCCAAAATGTGATGAGTCAAGGAATGAGAAGGCCGATTCATTCTATTCTGGGCTTGTTGTCTATGTTGCAACAAGATAAATTGAGTCCTGAACAGAGGCTTATTGTCAATACTATGGCTAAAACTGGCGGTGTAGTTTCAACTTTGATCAATGATGTGATGGACATATCCACCGTAAATGATGATGATCGACTAACTTTGGAGATGAGATCCTTTCAATTGCACTCTATGATTAAGGAGGTTGCTAGTGTCGCTAGATGTCTTTGTGATTGTAAGGGTTTTGGTTTCGGGTTTCAGATTGAGAATGTCGTCCCTGACCGGGTTGTTGGTGATGAGAAGAGAATATTTCAAGTTATATTGCATGTGGTAGCTAGTTTATTGAATGGGTGTGATGAAGGATTTGTGGCATTTCGAGTTTGTAGCTATAATGAGGATAAAGATGGGCTAGATCTGGGATGGATTCCATGGCAATCAAATTTTTCTGATGGGTATGCTTGTATGAAATTTGAGATTGGGATTAAGAAACAAGAAAATAGTGGCTCGAGTTCATCACTACAGTTTTTTCGCCGTGCCAATTCTAAAGGTTTTGACATGGGCCTTAGCTTCAGCATGTGCAAGAAAATTGTGCAGGTAAACCCAATTTCATGTCTGCCTTCGTTTAGAAACTTCATCCAATATTCTAGTTATCATAAGAAACCACTGCATTTTCATTATTATTTATGCTGTTTATACACCAACATTATATTAAAGACACTAATTTATGCATTTTACGGATGTTCATGCTGACAATATTCAAGGTTCATAACAATCTCTGAGATGATCCTCGCAAATTTTTTTTTATAGTAAAGAACTTTAGTTTTGCTACATTATATGTTTCTAGTTATAGCTGGGAATTCCCATGTTTTTGAGTTGTAATTTTTATCTTATCTTATGATTAAAGTAAATAATCAGCAATGCACAAAATGATCAAATTATAACCAGAGCAAAACTTTCAGTTTAACCTTGACGCTAAATGGAAACCTTTCTAGCAAGCCCTTCATACTACGGACTAATAAACTACATCGGTTAAACGACTATCTTTTGCCATTATCTTCTTGCTTATTTTCGATTTAGCAACTCCTAATCTTACTAAATTTACTCATTACTCTTAAACAACTATCTTGTAATGATGTTCTAATATATCTGACTCCTGTTTTGAATATCTGATTCAATTCTGAACCATAGTTTTGCAAACAGACCAAGTTGGAACTTGGAACTTAGAAGATGTGTTACAATCCTTAATTATTATTTAAAAGAAGGAAATTTGTTTTGATCCCCCTTTTTAAAATTTTTGGTTTGTCCCTCCCCCAACAACAATTCCTTGTGTGAAAACTGTATTGACCTACTTTTTTTTGTAACTCTCCCCCTTCCTCTCCCGCCCCTTCTTTTTCTCCCCAAAAAACCCTCATGTTCAATCTGTCATCTCTCCACCCTCTTCAGCCTCTCATCTCTTTGCTTTTCTTCACTTTAGTCCTCCTTCCTTCTATCCTCCTCCTCAGTCCTCCACCTCCGCCAACCTTTGGCCTCCTCCTTTCCTCCTCAAAATTTATTTTTGCTCTCCTCCTTTCTTTCTCTATCATCTCCACTTCTGCCCCACCCACCTCCTCCTCGGCCTCTTCCACCTCAGCTCTTCTCCTCTTCTCCTCCTCCTCTATCTCCATCTTTGCTCTTAATTTCTCCTCCTATTTCATCTATATTTTTCTTTACTTCTCTCCTTCATCTCTGCACGTGCACCTCCTCCCTCTTTTCTCCTCCTACCTCCTCTCTCTACGTATACTTCCATCCTCCCTCGCCCCTCCTTCCCTCTCTTCATCTGTCATCGTCCTTAATTCAAAGTTGTGCCGAAGTTAACAAAAAAAGATAAAAGATAACCAGAAAAAGTTAAAAAAAAGATAAAGTTAACTAAAAAAATTAAAATCGACAAAAAATAGATAACAGTTAACAATTGACAATTAAAGTTAACAAAAAATATTTACAGCTAACAAAAAATAACCAGAATTAACAAAAATTAACTAAAGGTAACAAATATTAATAGTTGACATTAACAAAAAAGGTAAATTAACAAAAAAAAATAGTTGTTAACTTTAGTTGTTGCTTGTTAACTTCAATTGTTTTTTGTTAACTTAAGTTGCGTTTTGTTAACTTTAGTTGTTTTTATTAACTTGTAGTTAATTTTCATTAAAACTTAGCTGTTTTTTGTTAGGTTTAGTGCTATTATGTTAACTTTTATTTTTTAACTTATGTTATCTTTGGTTAATTTTAGCTAGTTTTGTTAACTTGTAGTTAATTTTTATAAAAAAATAGCTGTTTTTTTGGTAACTCTAAATGCTATTTTGTTAACTTTTAGTTGTTTTTTGATAACTTCGGCGTAAGTCTAACAAAGAATAGATTTGAAGAAGGAGTTGATCTTGGAAGGATGCAAGGGCTGAGGAAGAAGGTGAGAAGTAGGAAGGGATGGCGAGGATGGAGATGAAAAGAGGAAGGAGAAGGTGGGCAAAGATGAAGGTAAAAGAAAAAGGAGGAAAGGAGGTGGGAGGTAAGACGAGGGGCGGAGGGAGAAGTGGTTGAAACAGAGGGTGGAAGTAGAGGAGGAGAGGAAGGAGAACATGAGACAAGAAATCGAGGTGAAGTAGGAGGAAGGAGGATGAATGTTCAGGAGGAGATATAGAGGAGGGCAAAGCAACAAAATGAGACAATAAATCGAGGTGAAGTAGGAGGGAAGGAGGATGAATGTTCAGGAGGAGATAGAGAGGAGTGCAAAGCAACAAAAAGTGAAAGTGAAGGAAGAGGAGAGGAGGAGAATGACGGAGGAGGAGGGCAAGGTGATGTGAGGTTGAAGAGGAGCGGGACATGAGAGACTGAGGGTGAGAGAGAAGGGTTTTTTGGGGAGAGGAACAGCGAGAGAGAAGGGTTGGGGTTGGGGAGGGGGGGATGTTGGGGTGCGAACAAAATATTTAAAAAAAAGGGGTTCAAGGAAAAGTTCCCTTAAAAGAAACCTCAAACTTATCTTCATAGTTTGAACACCGATAAAAATGACGTGAACATGAAGGGTAAAAACTGTAACATACCAGTATTGTTACCCACCTACCCTTAACCTGAAAAAAGACTGTAACATACCATTGTTGCTGCCCACCTACCCTTACCTGAAAAACTCTCTTTTGGTGATGAAGCATGTGACAATCTAAATTATAAGACAAAAATTATCCAAAACATGTCATGTACGAAGCATGCGACAGTTTAAACTAATTGTCGTCAGTCATCATACCTATGTGAGACAAATTCCATGGTGGTTTCTCTGATTTGTAAAATTAGCGGGTTTTTTTTTAAAGATTGACACTTATATGAATATCTTGTATGGGACAGAAATCCTTACTAGTATGTACTGGCAGTCAATTTTTAATGAAAAAGCTTATATTGGTGCCATGCCTGAGTTTTTATACACTGAGCCTCAATCTTTGATTATTGAATCTTGCAGATGATGCAAGGTAATATATGGGCTATCCCCAATCCTCAAGGTCTCCCCGAGACCATAATTCTAGTTCTTCAGTTCCAGCTACAGCCTCTAACACCGATATCTGAAATAATACACACAGCTTCTTCAACTTCTCAGTTCAAAGGCCTCAGAGTACTGCTAGCAGAAGACGACACAATCAACAGGGCTATAACCAGAAAGCTGCTTGAGAAATTGGGTTGCCAAGTAACCTCAGTCTCATCCGGGACCCAATGTATAAGTTTATTTGGGTCCTTTGGATCCCCACTTTATCAAGTTATAATCTTGGACCTGCAAATGTCTGAAATGGATGGGTTTGACGTTGCTGGAAAGCTCCGAAAGCTTCGGAGTAGATCTTGGCCAGTGATTTTGGCTTTGACAGCGAGCGAAGGAGGAGCAGTTTGGGAGAAATGCTTGCAGTCTGGGATTACTGGCCTCATTCATAAGCCAGTGGTGATTAATGCATTAAGAGATGAGCTCTATAGAGTGCTGCATAATACTTAAAATGTTCGACAAGCATAAGGTTTTGTTACTATCCATTGTTATACGAAATTTATTGTATACAGAATTCAAGAAGCGATTTTTGATTTAGACAATAGATCATATACTTAGGACTGAGAAATTGAATGCAGATAATTGGCAAATTCATTTATTTTCGATATAGATGTTAAGAGGAGTCAGTAGGCTGTGATTAGCGAAATAGAGATTATTGATCTTGTACTAATTAGATTGTCTTTATTGCCAATAAACTTGTATAATTTTCACAGAAAAAGGAGAGCAACATCTTCCTGATGTTTTAGTTCTTAAGGAAGAGTAGGGTTTGTAGACTTCTTCAAGTAAATTGTATAAAATGTCTCTCGGAGTACAATTTCATAGTAAGGGGTACTAATTACTGATGATGCTTGTTAAGCCATAATGTAAGAAAGAGTTGGCTTCTAGTTGCAGAAATATTTTATTTTTATTTTATTTTTTCTTGAGAAGAAATTACATGTCCTGTCATTCTGATAGTGAGTGGTCCTCCAATTAGTTGGTTTTAATGTATTTCTTCACTGAAATAATGTTTTGATTTGTTTTTAAGTTCTATTTAGCGGACCACCTAAGGGAAAGTTGAGATGCTATATTCCTGCTATTTCATCGTTCTTTATTTATTTTTATTTCCCTAATGTGAAGGCTTCAAGGTTATAACTTTGAGACTGTTTGGTTGATAAAGAAGTTTAACCTTATGCGTGGATGCAAACAAGAACTGTTCAACATAAAATCAACTGCACCAGATGTCTCTCCGAGAGTAATAACATTAAACTAACCAAAATATTTCCATATGCTAGAGAAATTCATCTTCCATTTAGTGTGGAGTGCATACTGAACTGACGAAAATCAATATTGTTATATTTCAGAGGATAACCAACGAATCGGAAATGCGGAATTAGAATGTTATCGGTTCGAACCGTTCCAGGATCTTTATCGTCGTTGGCCAGATTCATGCACTCCATGATAATTGCTGTCAACTCAGATGTCTCTCTAGCTTTTTGATGGCTATTATCTCACAAGTATTCTTTTTTGAATTCTCAGATTACTGTTCATTAGACAGAGGGAGACTTTTGTAAGCTTTAATTTTGGGCACGGTTAGTTGCTATAACTATCCATGATGGAGGGGTTATGCGATTATGGGCGTAACCATACTTCTCCACTTCCTACATCTCTCACCTTTCATGTTGAAATAGCCAAACTTTGAGTCAAGTTGATACAAACGAGTCGTGTGACCAACAAATACACATGCACTTGGGAGTTCCAAACTAGAAACCTGTTAGGGTTAGGATGGAGACATCAACCCGAAAACATGAAAGCAATTAAATAATAGTGCATCACAGCACGCCAAACTTATTTGGTTACACAGAATTAAGCATATATAAATCCCTCACTAGATCCACACTCAACCTTTCTAAACTCCATATGTGTCCATAGTCGTGTTCGTTCGCATTAAAGTGACACAACTGGCTAGCAAGTGAATACAAGTGATGTGTGTAATTCCAAATTAATCTTCCTTTCGCCCTCATACTACTTAGTCTCGAGTTAACTGCTTGCCCAGCAATGTCCCGTTAGGCCAAATCAATCATGACCATAGGTAACACACTAGACTAGCTTTCATTAACTCTCCACTTCATGACATAGTCAAAAGTCACATAAGGTACAAATGAGATCATCTTTTTTGACCTTTAGGACTCACACAATGAGAAAGTAGGGACCCATTCACTCACTTATTTGGTCGCTAAGCACATGCAGTATGAAATGCATGCTACGATGGAGAACTCTACCAAATTAGAGTGTATGTCTTAAACTCTACACACTGTATAGGTCTTAGTTCAGTCGTACCATAAGCACCTAACTCGAGATACTCATTTGCTCACTTTAAGCAGCGCTAAATAAATTTCTCGTGCCTGGCATTATGTATAGATTTCATGAATGACGGGGAAATATTCAGGTCAGCTATTTTTCTCTCTTAAAAGCCTCATTTTTGTCCTTACCAAGGCGACGTTAAAATTTCAGTTATGCTCGCTTTCTTAGCGCTATAACTAACCTATGTCTCATCTTTGCTCGATTCATCAGCGCCAAAAAGTGATTGCTCGTGTGAGAAAGCCAATCTTAACCTACTGACATACTTCTTAGAAGTTGCTAGTTGCCAAATGATACTTTGTGCCACAAATATATGTGAATATATATCTACTCAGTTTAATCAATCATACAAGTACAATAAATGTATCATCTTTTAATACAAATCATATAGTAGTCTACAAATCATAAGTACAGTCATATTCTACGCAGTCCTAGGTATTTAACATGTGAAACAAATAAATCCCTAATAAGAGGCTTGGTAAATGGATCTGCAACCATCTGACTCGTAAAAATATGTTGTAAGACCACCTCCTTCTATGCCATCATGTCTCTGATGGAGTGATATCTTAGCTATATGTGCTTGGTTTTCCCATGATACTTGGAATCCTTGGTGTAGGCAAGTGCAGCCATACTATCACAGTTGATTGTCACGGGATCAGATGCATCAGTGACAATCTCTAAGCACTGCATGAATCTCATCAACCAAACAGCTTCCCTCACTACTGCAGAACATGCTATGCACTCAGTCTCCATGGCAGATAAGACTACGCAAGATTACTTCTTACTGCTCCAAGATACGGCGTCATTGTTGAGCAGAAAAGCATACCCTAATGTTAATTTGCGCTCATTTAGATCACCTCCCCAATCAACATCACTGTAACCTACTAAGCACAAGTTTCTAGCATAGTAACATAATATATAGTTTGATGTCCCTCTTAGATATCTCAAAATCCTCTTGACCGACTTCCAATGCGCAAGTCCTGGATTTGCCTGAATCACCTGAATCGGCTGACAAGTCCAATAGCATAACATATGTCGGGTCTTGTACACATTATATCGTACATGAGGCTTCCAACAACACCGGAATAGGGAACTCTTGATATATTTTCCTTTTCCTCTAGAGTCTTAGGACACATATCAAGGCTTAGACTCAAATTTCTCTCCATGGGAGTATCTATGAGTTTGCAGTTATGCATTTGATATTGCTCAAGCATCTTCTTAATATAAGTCTCTTGAGATAAACGAAATAGACTTTTAGAGCGATCTCTAACAATCTTTACTACAAAAACATAACTAGCCTCATCCATATTCTTCATCTCAAAATTGGATCAAAAAACTATCTCTGGACCTCTTAATGTACACACAATGATCCTCTTCCATCATCATAAACCCATCTACTAAAATGACTTGATGAAATATTAGGTTCCGCTGTCTTGAAGCTTGTTTCAGGTCATAGATAGATCGAGGGAGCTTGTAAACTTTGCGTTCTTGACCTTCGGCCACGAAGCTATCAGGTTGGTCCATATAGACTTCTTTAGCCAATTTTCCATTGAGAAATGTAATTTTTACATCTCTTTGATAGAGATCTAGATCCATGTTTGTGATAATAGCTAGAATGAGATGAATCGAGGCAAACTTAATAACTGGTGAGAAGGTTCCCTCATAATCGATTCACTCGTTTTGAGTATAGCCTTTTGCCACAAGACGACCCTTATACTTATCAATAGATCTATCTGCCTTGTGTTTGATTTTAAGAACCCACTTGTTCCCAATTGTTTTATGCTCGGGTAGAAGGTCAATCAAGTCCCAAACATGATTGTTGTTCATAAACTTTATTTCTTCCTACATTGCATTGATCCATTCCTCAGCAGTGGGGCCTGCAGAGAGCTTCCTGGATAGTTTTAGGCTCTTCATCATTCATTGGAGCTATCATGAAGGCCTCCCCCTCAATCTCAAAATGACGGCGAAGGATCCCACCTCTAGCACTTTTACGTGGTTGAGGTTCCACTTGATTTCGCTCCACTAGAGTTGGCCTACTAGATGTGCCGCTCCCACTAGCCATATGAGGATGAGGAATTTCATCTATTATGCCAATTGATTTGTCATGAGTGATAGATATTTCCAATTCATAAAATTGGAAATCCTTAGTTACCTCGCATCTGCTAGGAAAATCTTCCTCTAGGAAGGTGGCATCTCGTGACTCAATTTCTGTCACACTTCCATCAGCTTCTTCACTAATAAAAACATAACCCTTGAAATATTCAGGATATCTAATATAGATAATTTTTTTTCCTCTTGGACCCAACTTTCCATATCTATGAGAAGTTTGGTGAACAAAAGCTGTAGATCCCCATGGCCGCAAATTATCTAAATCAGGTTTTTCATTAGTCAATAGCTCATGTGGAGTGGAAGGTATAGACTTAGATGACACACAGTTAAGAATGTAGGTCGCAGTCAATAATGTATCTCCCCAGTAAGAGATATGTAAATTAGCTTGCTCCTTCATCGATCTAACCATGTCAAGAAGGATTCTATTCCTTCTATCTGCAACACTATTTTGTTACGGAGTTCTAGGAATAGTTAGCGAGCTTGCTATCCCTTTTCCATCACACAATTTATTAAATTTCTTAGATAGATATTCATAGCCACGGTTAGTTATAAGATCTTTAACTCTTCTGTCTAATTGATTCTCAACCAATCCAATATAGCATTGGAAGCAATCTAATGCTTCTGACTTGTAGGAATAGACATGATCATATTAAGTAAAATCATCTATGAATGTGATGAAATATGATGCACCATGTCTTACCCTCACATTCATTGGGCTACAGATGCCCGAATGAATAAGCTGTAGGGGTATTGTGGCTCACATAGCTTTGCCAAATGGTTTCAAGTTATTTTTCCAGCCAAACAATGCTCGTAAGTAGGAAAGTCAACTTAGCGAGTGGGCTAAGAAGACCCTCTCGAGTTAACCATTTGATTCTCTATTGCCAATATGTTCTAATCTAGCATGCCATTTTAAATCATTACAGACAATATTGCTAGAAGAGGCAATAAAAAAAAACAATTACTGATGTTGTTACAAATAGAAATAGTGTCCAACACTATAAAACCATCTGACAAATATCTGCAACCATAATAAGTAGTTCCCAAATACAACATAACACAACCATTTTCAATCATACATTTAAAACCTAAACCTAACAGGACTAGAATTGAAACAAGACTTCGTCGAATGCCAGGTGCATATAGTACGTCATGAAGATACAAGGTGAGTCCACCTCGCAAATTTAATTTGTAGGTGCCGATCTTAAGGACCTCTACGCTAGAGTTGTTTCCCATGTAAATACGTCTACTCACAACTGGAATCCAACGAAATTCTACATATACTGTCCAATCTCTCGCTATGTGGTCGGTTGATACTGAGTCTATAGTTCAAATAGGAATAGTTTCAGCAAGCATCAAACAACTACTAACAAATATAGTAGAGTCGGATGTTGTATCACATACTTGCAGCTCAGCACACTCACGAGCGAAGTGATCCAACTTCTTACAATTGTGATAGGCCATCTTAGTCGTCTTTCTTGCCACTGTATTGTCCATACTTGCGCTTGGCATATCTAGCCTTCTTAGGATTCAGTCCAGCTTCTCTACCCCATTTAGGTGCTCCATCTCTACCTCTTCCACGCTTGGATCAAAATGCTCTACGCGAACTTGTCTCAGCCATGTATGCCTCCCCGTTGGGTTTCTCAGTCAGAAGGTGATCCTCCTCAAGCTCCACATGGCAAGAAACTGTTGGCCTCTTTATTTTGATGATATTTAACAAACAATTTACTACTGATATTGTTTGTCTAGTATTTGTGTATTTCTATTTATTATAGACAAACAACGAGTTGGAGGATGGATGGAATTGCGCATTCGCGATCATATCTAATGGAGGTTGGCGAAATTGTGGAGTAAAGTCTATGCAATTCAAATTGAAGATCCAAGTTTTAGCTTCATCCGCAAGTGTACCAAGTTGAGCTACATCAAAGATCAATCAAGCTTGGGTATATTTAGTTTAGGTTTTATATTATGTGTGTTAGTACTTTAAGCTCAATCATAAATACACAAATATATTTGGTTTTTATATATATAGTTATATATATACACAAGTTTTAGTTTATGGATTTAACAATTATTGTATACATATTTTATTAAGTCTATAAAATCATTTCATAGAGTTTCAAAATATTATTTTTGTCAAAACATCAAATTTTATGTATATCACATTTTTAAGTTTTGGACACACTTGCAAAATACATGAGTTTTCACAAATGAGAAATTCAATTTGAGAAATTATTTTTCTAACATGTTTAATTTCATGTTTATAAATGTTTCCCAAATTTTTATTAATTTTGGAATTAATTTGTTATGATTATTTGAATTTACAAAATCAAGTTTTTAATAAGCTCATGTTCGTGCACATGTTCGTGTATGTTTTTGCAAAACAGATACGTTTTCATAATTGGGAAATTCAATTTGAATTTTTTTTTTATATGTTTATCTTCATATATACAAATATTTTCCTAAGTTTTACTAATTTTGGAGTTGTTTTGTTATTTTCAATTGAATTTACAAAACCAAGTTTTTAGCAGTTTTTTCAGAAGCTGTATATCTGTGTTCAAATAGTTATTTCTCTCAACTGAGAAATTATATTTCAGAAATTCTTTCTCTAATATGTTTATCTACATGTCTACAACCTTTTCCCAAACTTTCATGATTTTTAGAGTTGATTTACTATTTTTAATTGATTTTAAAAAGTTAGATACACAAAATTCCAGAATCTGTCAAAATCAGAAACTATCCGTGAACAGTGCGGTCGACCGCTACAGTCAATCGTGCTACAGTCTGGTCGATCGTCACGGTCGACCGTCTATAGTCTAGAGAGTAGTTTTGTAGTTTTATTTCTTGTGGTCGACCGTCACAGTCAACCGTCGAAGTTACCGTTGCATAGATAACTTGCTGATTTTTATTTTTAGTGGGGTTTTGGGGTTTTTAGGTTGTTTTCTTCTATCCTATATATATACCTTTGCCATAACTATTTTCAACCATCAAAGGATTTTTTAAATAAGTTTTTACAAGATTTTAAGTTTTGTTTAAGTGTGGGTTAAAAGTTTTAAGTTTGTGAAGATTGTTTTACAAGAAGAGGAGATCATCTTTGGTTTGCGCTTTCCACTTCACATCTCCATCTCTCTTGTTCTAGAGAAGTTTTCTCAACTCAATTATCTAGCTTGTTTATATTTATATTGTCATATTTATATTTGCTAGACTTTAATTGAGTTTGATTTTATTTCACTCATTGTTTACACACACCCACTTGAGCTTATTGTATTTTCATATATAGTATATTTGGGTTGGTGAGATTTATAACAATTGAGTATGAGCTTACATTGAGTTCTCATCTATTGTAGAGAACAAATCATTTGTTATATTATGAGATTATAAAGTTTTTGGTTAGCTAGAAAACCGAGTGTGAAGTGAAGATATCCTCGAGGTGAGGAGCGGAGGCGTAGGTCATGGGGACCGAACTCCGTGAATGAAATTGTGAGGTGTAAATGGTATTCGGATGAGCGTAGAAAATCCGGTTGTGATAGTGGATTTCTCTCCGGGAGTGGGGAGCGGAGACGTAGGACGGAAGGTCCGAATTCCGTGATCATTTGCTTGTGTTTGAGTTTGCTTTGATGTTCATTTGTACTTAGTATTCATTACATTCTTGTCGCCATTGTCAATTACCCTATCACATTTGTAGATTGTTTATTTCACCATTGTGTTAGTTTATATATTCTTGCATATATTTCATAGTATATCTCATTGCTAGGATATATTCATTTGTTCATATTACTTATTCTTGCTTATAACATATTGTGTATCTATCTTGTAAGAAGAATAATTTATTAATAAGTTTTAATTGGCATAAAATTGGATTAGATTAGCATAAGACCCTAATCACCCCCCTCTAGGGTCTAACAGAAACATCATCAAAAGTCATGATGTTATCCCGCATGTTCTCCCATGAGCTAGGTAGAGAATGGATGACAGCCTATGAACCTGCTATTCATCAGAAAGCTCATGTGCTGCCACTCTCAACTTGCTAATCATGTTTGACATAACAGTAAGTTGCTACCCATTGAATGATCATGCCGATTTTTATAACCATCAAACTTGAGAGTGAGCTAGCGCTGTCTAGTAATGGAAATCCCACAATACTGGAGCTTAACAACATCCTAAACTGCCACAGCTGATTGATAACTCTCAAAACACAACATGATGTCATCTCTCATGCTGCTCAACATTAATATGTAAGCAACATGGTCCTTCCTCTTCCAAGCTTGGAAGGCTTCATGATCATTGTTTGTTGGAAAATTTGTAATAAGAAAAATAATGAAAGAATCGTATTTGATTTATTTTCTCTAACTGCTTAGAAAAAGAATGATTACAACTCTCTCAATCTCGATTACAATTGGATTTCCTGATTACAAAAGAAAGGAGAATGATCTGGATTCTCCCATTTGTTTAATTCTGGGTTCTTCACGGTGGCGATGAGATGCCTCCCTTGAATGCTCGCGTCGAGTTTGCTTCTCGTTGACGATCCGAACATCTTGATTCACTGGAATGTGATTTTCTTCTCACGATTTGACGTTATGGAGAACTTGCAAAGCAAGTTTTAGAACTCTTGATGAGTTGATAACTCTGAACGAGTTCGAAACTCTATGAAAGAGTTGATTTAACCGAAAATCGGTTTGACAAGCCAAGGCCGAAGGCTTCAAAGAACTTTGTCACTGCAGGAAGCTCCCGTAATTCCCCCAAAAAGTCAGCCGAAGATCTCTTCTTTGCTGCCAATTCTCAGGTCCAAAAAGCCAGCCCTTAACTCAATTGAGATTCCCACTATTTATAGGGGATTTAGGGGTGTAACTGTCCCCTTAAATCTCTCCTTAATGAGGGTTTAATAGGGTGTAACTGCCCTCCATAAATCTCTCCATGATAGGGTAGTGATCCCCTCAAATCGTGGGGAGAAAACGGTTCTGGAACCGTTCAAATCGTGCTTGAACGAGTCAAACGCTGAAAACAGCGTTCTGGACTCGAACTCTGTGTTTTTAGACTAAAAACGCAGAGTTGGGCCTGTTTTAGGCTGAAAACGAACAGGTCGCGCTGCGCAGAGATGAACTGTGCGATTTGGACCTGGGACGCAGAGTTGGGTTCTGTGTGAACTGTACGTTTTTGGACCTAGGACACAAAGTTGGAACACAGAGATGAACTCTGTGTTTTGGACCTAAGATGTAGAGTTGGAACACAGAGATGAACTCTACGTTTTGGACCTGAGACGCAGAGTTGGGTTCTGCATGGACTATGCATTTTGAGTCCACGAACTCTGCGTTTTGACTCTGGAATGTAGTCACGACTTCTGCGTTTTGAGTTTAGAACGCGAGCATGACCTCTGCGTTTTGAATCTCAAATGCGGTTACGACCTCTGCGTTTTGAGTTTAGAACGTGGGCATGACTTCTGCGTTTGGAATCTCAAATACGGTCACGACCTCTGCGTTTTGAATTTAGAATGCGAGCATGACCTCTACGTTTTGAGTCTTGGATGCAGAGGTGAGCCTCAGGTGGGCTTGGCGAACTTTAGGCTAAGTCCAATGTTCAGACGAAGTCCAGTCTTGCAGACGGACTTCAGAACATAACTTGCTGCGAAGAACAGGTCATAACTTAAAAACCATAAGTCGGAATTAGACGAATTATATATGAAAATCGGCTATCTCGACGAGACGGAGCCGACCAAACTAACCCCATGGGGTTTGGTTTGCTCTGTCAGTTTTTCCAAATTCCTTACGGTTTGAGAGATATTTGCGTTTTGGTTTGAAGAGACTGTCGATTTGTAGTCTCTTTTGCTAGAGCATTGCAAAGATCATCATCTTGTAACCTTCGTCTTGGCTCCTTAAAAATGTGAGAGTCATCAGATTATAACTCCCGATGTTGATTGTGAAGGCTGTTGATTAGAGCTTTCATCAGTTGTTGCGAAGGTCGTCAGATTGTAACCTTCATCGATCTACGTGAAAGTCTTCAAATTATAGTCTTCTGGAAGCCGTCAAATTATAACTTACATCATCGGTGTTTGATGGGAATCAGCTATCTGCAGTGATTTTTAGACAGACTACAATCATGTTTATGCTGCACAGTGTTGATCGGCTCAGACTCAATCACTAATTATGTTATGGTTTCCAACATATCTTGCTTCTCGAGGAGATACTGAATCTTGCAATGCCAGCCATCGTAATTCTTCTCATTCAGTTTCTCCCCCTATTGATGTCAGCAACGATACTCTTGGTAGCAGCCATAATCAACTAGAAACATAATAAATGACACATAATTAATAACTAGCACAATTCATAAAAAAATTTGTTGTATTATCTTGAATAATTTAATAATAATCTAACTAAGTCATGGAATCGAAAGAATATAATACATAAAATCATCTCCCATTAATAAAGTTTTAACATTATTAAATCATTCAATTACGCATAAAATCTAGAAACTAGGCAAGGAATTAAAAAAAAAGATATTCTACCAACCTAAAACCTTCCACTCAAAAATATATCATGACATGTTATTAAGCATGCTAATTAAAAAAAAATTAAGCATGCCAATTAATTTGCAGAAAAATACAACTAATTTTATGCTAAATATGCCATGAAACAACAATAATGTATAGACTTCTACATGGTCCAACTGTAAGTAACTAAAATTCTCGGCAGAATTATAATTTTGTAAAAAATTAGGTCAAACTGTAATTTTCCATAAATTATGTCAAATATGTAAATTTCCCAAAATGGGTCAAAACTGCAATTTTCTAGAAACTAGGTCTCTTTGCACAAAAAAAGAAAATGTTTTAGACTAAATTGTAAGTTTACACAAAAATGATTTTGTTTGTAAGTTTTCATAAACTCTGGGCTTCTCTGCAATTTTATATAAAAAAGATTCTAGTTCTGTTTACAAATTTATGATTGTATAAGGGCTTATGTATAATTTAGTTAAAACTATCATTTTACTGTGTCTATAATAAAAAAAGTTAGGGGTTGTATTGTAAAATCCACTTATCATCTTCAACCTTGCACCCTAAACTATGTTGCATCATCTCAACTTTGAATTAACATAACATTTCGACCGGTAATCCAAAAAATGCAAATAATATGTCTATGGAAAGCTCTCATCTAGATCTACATATAGGGATTTATAACCAATCAAATAACTTAATAACTAGAGAAGAGATATGACTGCAAACATCGGGTTATTCAAAACGTATTAAAATTCAAAATTAAATATCTCTCAAACCACATAATGGTTTCAAACGAAATTTAACAGAGATGATAAAAAATTGTATAATCTATTATTTGCGCCAATATAAGATCATAACAATGAGTATATTAAAAGTTGCCATTAAACATCCAACAAGATTTCTTTTAATAGACATATCATTATCAAGCAATATGAATGATCTTATTTGATCCAAGAGCAAAAAATTTAGCCATATGCCTTTGATACCAATGTTAGATTTTAGAGGATAAACATCAAACTCTCTAGTTTTTTGATGGTTATTATCTCCCAAGTATTCTTTTTTGAATTCTCGGATTATTGCTCACCAGAGAGAGAGACTTTTGTAGGCTTTAATTATGGGCATAGTCAGTTGCTATAATGACCCATGATGGAGGGGTTACGCAGTTATGAGCGTAACCATTCTTCTTCACTTCCTACAAATATGATGCATAAGGAAATGCATAATGAAAATAGTTTTAATGGTTTCCACACCATCTACAAGGAAATAATCAATAGAAGATAAATACCACATGATTTCAATAACTTTCAGCAAAGCTTCAAGTTCCTCACTTTATGCATTATTCATAAATGACACTACTGGACATTTAAAAATTATCGAACAACTGCCAAATTTAAATCATCATAAAGGCATATGAGTAGTATTTCAATAAGGTAACCTAAATTTCAAGAATCTGATAGCTCACAGGATCTTCTGCCCAACCTTCTTAGTACCTATAACTTTCCAAGCATCTATCTCAAACCTCAGGTATTGCTGAAGACGATGAAGTGTTGATGGAGAAGAAGTCAATATAGTATCTGATATATGCTCTTTTTTAAATCAGCCTCTAAAACCACAATCTCACAGTTTCGGAATCTTTTACTATCACATGGAGCTTTCCAAGTAAACCTATAAGTAAATGACGACATTCTGCATCATTAATTGAATTCATAAATAGGCATTTTACTGATAAAAACTTTCCAAGAATCATCATGGCGATAATAATTCTTTTGTGTTGATATCATCCAAAGGAGTAGAATGATCCAATGCATACATTTCACGTTCACGACAATGCCCAATTTCGTTCCCACTTGCTTCACTGGGCAATCCATGGCCACCCCGACTGCAGTATTGAAGCACGCGTTTAAGTCTCAAGATCGAACACGTCGCGACGTCCCCCGGTTCACTAAATAATGGCCTATTGTTGGCTTTGTATTAGGATCGGCCAAATATACCAGACCTGAAAGCTTTATAAACCCGAACTTTGTCGATGGAGAAACTGCAGCAATTAAACAGAACCTGCAGGAAATTTCCTAGTGCTTTGGTGTTCGGTTTCTCCAAAAATCAGACAGGAAGCTTTGT
>BQKN01064888.1:222605-235415 GCA_022839385.1 Asparagus kiusianus | reverse complement strand
ATATATATAGAGGCAAACTCGTAACAAGACCAAAAGACCCGAAACCAAATCAAACTGGGAAACTGTCTTGAGTACCCGTCGGGGGGCAGGTGGGTTTACAACAGTCGACTGATAAGCTCTTATCGGTTGACTGATTGTTAAGCACCAGTCTACCGACCCGAGACATTTTCCAGCCTACAGGTTTGCATGTGTGTGCATGTTTATACTTTCACATATACATATATAAGTTCAAATGATCTCAAATCAATCACCAACGTAATTCATCCATAAACGATATTTATCATAATATAACTCATTTATTATTATTTACCATAGTATTTTCAAAAATTACGGGGTTTTACTTAAGGCATAATAGAGAATCTGAACCCAAAAAATTAAATAAAATTGTAGAATTATGCCAAACAGGAACTAAATGACACCAAAGTAGAAATCAAATTTTGATATTAAAAATAAAAATGGGAATAGAATAATTTACTGATAACAGCTCCTGGATGGAGAAACCTTTTCAGGTTTGTTCGTTTTGTGGTTCACTTTTTTTATGTCCTTTGTTTTTAGTTTTCCATTTTTCTCAATTTCATTAATGTCGAATATATAGAGAGTTTGTGAGAGTGACTTGAATAAGTCAACAAAGATTGCCTTCTAATCTTGTGGCACCTTAGTTAATTTTTGCAACTCTAGCTCAATCTTAGCTCTTTTGTTTCACCTACCAAGTTGTCTCCCTCATTTGTCTATAAAAAGAGTTGTGAAGTATGAGGAAATGACAACGGGACAGAGAGGAGTTTTAGAGAAGAGAGAGAGAGAGAGAGAGAGAGAGAGAAGAGAGAGAGAGAGAGAGAGAGAGAGAATTAATTTATATAGAAAATTAATTTATTTCTTTGTGTGATTCTCTGGTGAGGTTAGAGAGCAATTTCCTTTGTAATCTTTTATTTTGTGATTAGTGAAGTTCTCTGATGTTCTCGCCTGTGGACGTAGGTCATACTGACCGAACCACGTTAAATTCTTATGTGCTGTCCTCTTTACCTTCACTGTGTTTATTCAGTGTTGTTATTCTCCACTCTTGTATAGACATCTTATGCGTCTGTGAAGCCCCCGCTGCAATAAATCGGTATTAGAGTCAGGGTTACAGTACATGCATCTGCTTATCGTATGCTCTGTGACTGCCACTAAAAGTGGATCCTCCACATCAGAAAATAAGTTAAATTATTATTTACTATTTAAAGGCACTAGACACTATTCACAAGTACAGTACTATGCATAAGTACTATTACTATTCACAAGTACAATTATTGTTCATAATTATAGTTATTGTTCTAGTGGGCTTCAAGATGTCTTCTATAAAATACAAAGTGGAGAAATTCGATGGGAGAAACAGCTTCAGTTTGTGAAGAGTAAAAATAAGAGCTCTCCTAGTACAATAAGAACTGTTCAAAGTCTTGTCCGGAAAGGATAAGTTGCTGAAATCTATGTCAGATGATGAAAAAGAAGGGCTGGGGATGAAGGCGCATAGTGTCATACAACTTTGTTTGGCCGATGAGGTCCTGCGGAAGGTTGCCAATGAAGATATTGTCGCTGGCTTGTGGCTCAAGTTGGAGAGCTTATACATGAGAAAATCTCTAACGAACAAGCTCTACTTGAAGCAATGCCTCTTCACTATAGGCAATAAAAATTGCCTTAAATCCTAGCAAAGAAGCTCAAAGGCACATCTAATGGCTTAAAAATTAGCTTAAAGTTCGCCTGCATGCTCTTAAGTTTGCCTAAAAGCTAAAGTTCGCCTGTAAAGGGACGAACTTCGCCTGGACAACGAACTTCGCCTGAAGATTAGAGATCGCCTGAATACTTGACTTCACAGGCCAAGCCAAGTTCGCCTGCAATATTGGACTTTGCCTAAATATTGAAGTACGCCTGCATCTATTTGGTTTGCCTACTATGCTAAGTTCGCCTGACAACTTAGCTCACCTAATCTGATCGAGCTTCGCCTAACAGCGTCGCCTATGAGGTTTGCCTGCATGCTCCAACCTTGCCTACAGGAGATAAGCTCGCCTGCAATCTTGCCTGAAGCTCGCCTGAAGCTTACATGTAAGCTCGCCTGAACGTCAGATTCGCATGAACTGTTTAGCCAAGTCAGCCACTAAAGCATGAATTGTGAAAATGGTTGTGCCCACTTTCCATATTCTGAGGGGGTCGATTACAGGCCATTTCTCCCCTATAAAAATCCACGAATGGCTATAGAAAGGAAGGGCATTGACGCAGGCGTTAGAGAGAAGATTAATCTCCTTGGTGCACTCGGCTTCTAACCTCCAAGCGTCCTAGCTCGGGTATTCAAAACTCTAATAGAGCTTCTACCACACGACGAAGCTTATTTGTAGTCTCATTCGAATCCTCAGGAGAAGAGGACCGAACTTTGAGATCTTGGCATGTTCGGCCTTTCAAGCATCTTAGCTTGAGAACTCGAACTCAAGAGGTAAGACTTCTACCAACCGTTGAAGTTTGTCTACGACCTCATTCAAATCGTCAACGGGAAGCAAACTCGACACGAGCATCGAGTGAAGTATCTCATTGCCCCAAAGAACCCACGTTAAACTAAGGGGAAGTCAAAATCAACCTTCTCCTCTTCTGTACTTGAGAGAAAGAGTGATTGTAAAACGACTCTTACCAAGTGATAGAGTCTTTTCCCAAAACTAATATAGTTAAAGGAATCAATCAAAAAAAAAGACCCTATAGAAGATGGCGATCATAGTGGGAGAATCCATTCTTTCGGACGAATTGGTGGTGGCGCAGTTCGACGAGGTTGTTGTAGGGACTACTATTGAGTCCCTCATCATTGAGTTCGATTAAGAGAAGTACGAAGAGTACTTGTCTTTGGCTTCTTCTGGTGGCAAGACATCACGAAAATATCGCAAAGTCTTGCGTGTGACTCAGCCCTAACAAACTAAGGCTAGCATGCCTGAGAGCTTTACCCAAGCAACTATTAGGGGTTCCATTCCTCCTAAAGTAGTTGATGCAAGCCGAAAGGCCAAGAATACACACCAAAGAGTCACTCGTTGGGTTGTTAAGCAATCCTCACAAGCTCTTGTCCTTGTCGACGCAGAACATGCATTTACCATCGATGTGAACACTCCTCCCCTAAAGAGGGCCAAACAGAGGCGTCGACAAGCTCGCGCTCATCGTGAAGCACATGCCCTAATCTCCTTAGATGGCTTGGATTATGATGCTGGTGTCAAGAACAAATGCGAAGTTCACAATTCGGTCGAACTACAATGCAAAGTTCTCGAATTTGACAAACTGCGCAGTTCAGGCGAGCATCACGTTATTGGTGAAGTTCACCATTCAGACGAACTTCCCCAATCATGTAGACTTAACTCAATTGGCGAACCTCACCAGGTTCACCTGACAGCTAAACCTCGCCTGCAAACCGAGCTTCGCCAGAAGGGTAAAGTAGCGGTTCACCCGGCAAGCGTGCTTACCCGACGTCAGCAAGCTATGCAAGTTCACCAAACAGGCGAACCTCGCCTGAAAGAACAACAAGCTAAACCTCACTAGCTTACTCAAGCTCGCCAAACAGACAAACTTCACTAGATAACAAAATTCGCCAGAACAACCGAGCTTCGCCCGTCAATGAAGTTCGCCAGAACAGATGAACTTTGCCAAACAACAAAGTTCACCCAAACAGACGAACTTCTCTAGAGAAAGCAAGTTCGCCAGCATAAGCAACTTCACCTACATAGGCAAGTTCACCAGAATCCAGTACTTGGTTCTTCTGATGCTAGGGGTTGTACGCATCAACCCACTGTGGATATCAGAGAACACTTGATGCGCAAATGCACGCCTCAATGCCACTGTGAGAAGCTCATCACAACAGTGCTCGCTGGATGTCGGTGTGGTGCGATGTCAAGACATCCTCATCAAAGTCACAGCTACGTGTGTGTAGGCTGTCTAAAAATCACAATAGATAGCTTATCCCCCATCAAACACCAAAGATGGAAGTTACAATCTGACGACTTCCAGAAGGCTACAATTTGAAGACTTTCACGTAGATCGCTGAAGGTTACAATCTGACGATCTTCACGACAACCGATGAGAGCTCTAGTTCAACAGCATTCATAATTAACATCGGGAGTTACAATCTGACGACTCTCATATTCTCAAGGAGCCATGACGAAGATTACAAGACAATGATCTTTGCAACGCTATGACAAAAGAGATTACTTGTTGATAATCTCTTCAAAGCAAGACGCGGAACTCATCACCGTGCTCTAAGACAAAAACGCGGAGGTCCTCCCCGTGTATCAAGACCAAAACGCGGAGGTCTTCCCCGTATGTCAACAGTAAAACGCTAGAGTCGGACCTGCGTTACAACATCAAAACGCGAGGGTCGAACCCACATTACAACATCAAAACGCTGGAGTCAGACCCGCGTTACAATATTAAAACGCTGGGGTCGGACCCATATTTTTCAACGTCTATCGGGTACCCAACTCTGCGTCTCTAGTCTAAAACGTGGAGTTAGGGTCCCGAACGCCAACGTGGGCGTTTTGTTCGTTCAAGCACGAGCTGAACGGTTGTAGGAACTATTTTCCCTCTATGATCTGAGGGATTTCCGCCCCACTTGGGAGCGGATTAAGGGGACAGTTACACCCCTCTCAACCCCATTATGGAGAGAATTAAGGGGGGCGGTTACACCCCTTAAATCCCTATAAATATAGGTAAACTCAACTGAGTTCAAGCTGGCTTTTTGGACCTGAGAATTGGCAGCAAGGTTCGAGCAGAAGGGATTTGGCTCTCGGTTTTTGGCAGCAACAGGAGAGATCATTGGGCGAGCTTTTGAGGAGATCGGTATCATCCTTCAAGGAAGATCATCTTCAACGTTCGACAACGAGGAGCTTCCTCATCCTTGGCTTATAACCGACTTTTGGTTAAATTAACTCTTTTTCAAGAGTTTCCAACTCGTTCAGAGTTATCAACTTGTCCAGAGTTCTAAAACTTGCCACGCAAGTTATCCACAACGTCAAATTGTGAGGAGGTGATATCGTTCCAGTGAATCAAGGCATCGGATCGTCAACGGAGAGCAAATTCGACGCGAGCATTCGAAGGAGGCACTCCATCGCCACCGTGAAGAACCCAGTTTTAAACAAAGGGGAGAACCAAATTCATTCTCCTCTCTTTTGTAATCAATTTGTAATCAGGATCAAAGGAATTCAATTCAAATTTCTTTTGTTTTCTTTATTGCAATTTTTTAACATACAAAAGATGGCGACTCTGCTGGGGACAAGCTTCTCTGACAAAGAAGTGGTGGTGCAATCCGACATTCATCTCGCTGGAACGATCGTTGAAACTCTGATTATCGAGTTCGATCAAGCCAAGTTTGAGGAGGCTATCTCCTCCGGATCCCTTAGCCCCAAGGCTATGCGTAAGATCCACAAAGTTTCTAAGGAGACTAAAGCTCCAGTTATGGCCGACTTATCAAAGGGCTGTCTCCCCTGGGGGTTGCACTGTTCATACAGTCCCCTCTCTAAAGGAGGAGACTTAGTTTCGGCACAAGTCCAAGAAAGTCGATCCTCCAACCAACGCGAGATTCACGTTCGTGAGCCGAAACGCGACCCTGAGCCAAACATGAGCTTCACAAGAACCAAACTGAACGTGGCCCTCAATGGCACGTTTTACAGTCAAAACGCGAACCTCAAGCCTTCGTTGAACGCGAACTTCAACTTCACGTTTCCAAGTCAAAACACGACCCTCGCGTCGACAATGAAGAACGCGACCCTCATGTAGCCAAACCAAAACGCGACCTTCGCGTCTCATGTGCCAAACACGACCCTCGCGTCTCAGGTGCCAAACGCGACCCTCGCGTCTCAGGTGCCAAACGCGACTTTCGCGTCTCAGGTGCCAAACGCGACTTTCGCGTCTTAAGTGCCAAACGCGACCCTCGTGAGACCCCCGAATACTCTGCGTAGCGCGACTAGGTTGAGGGGCGGATATAAGAAGTTCATGGATTCAATGCATCTCAACCAGATCCATGTTCACCAAGAGCCAGTCCTGTCCAATCATGGACTGGGGGTTCCAATTCAAACCTCACAATCAGTGAGTACTTCTCCTCGAATCTTTAAAACAGATTAGAGAGAGTTCATATCGAGAGAAAGACCGATGCAAAAAGTTATTCGTTCATTCTAATGTGAACGACTGATTCCTACGGTCCTCTCAGGATGTCAATGCTGCTCATATACGGCCTAACTGTTGGTGTTCAACCAATTTACGAACGTTGCTTTGCTCGACCAACGACGACATTCTCACAGGAAGAAGTCTCCAGAGACCGAATATCCTGGGATCACTATCAATGTGATCGGCAGAGGAAAAACCTCGGGTCCTAGTTTTGATGATTCTGAGACAAGTCGTTCACCGACTGTCAGAGAAATTGCTAATGAGTTTGAAGGAGTCTACCAACGCACTCGGACGCGAACAGGAGCCATTCCCTCTGTTAACTATCGGAGATTAGCTAGAGGAACCAATTCTGATAATGAACACTCAGCCATTGTAGAGTTCCAATCATCAAGCTCTTTTGTTGAACATGAGAGCTCCGCTTATATGATGGGAAACCATGAAGATCTCACGAAGAGACTTGATGAGCAAGAGGTCATGCTCAAATCTCAGTAGGAGGCCATCAATGAACTCCTGACCCTGTTGACTCAACTCGTCGCAGACAAGGCCAAATCTCAGAAGACAGATTCACCACTTAGGCAAGAATCCTCCCGGAGAGGAAAAATATCTTCATCCCAACCTTACACAAACAAAGGGAAGAGAAAAGTGGTTGATGACACGGTTTCTGACCAGGAAGCCCATAACCTGGAATCTTCCTTTGATGAAAGAAGAGATACGAAGAGTGAGCAGAATCTCCAGTCTGCCAAAATGGAAGAATTGGAAGCCCGCCTCAATGCCATTGCTAACAGGAGCGATCTCTAAGAAGAGGGAGTTGTCAGACCCTATCCTACCGAATGGGATGCAGCCCCTTATCCTCCAAAGTTTGAAGTCCCGACGTTACAAACTTTTAACAGCACGGGATCACCGAACCAATATATCTATCATTTCAAGTCACAGACTGGGAATGTGATATCAAACGACGCCATATTGGCTCGGTTGTTCATTGGCACTCTCAAGGGAATTACCTTTGAATGGTTCAGGAAACTTCCTGCGGGATGTATCCAAGAGTGGACAGATCTAGAGAGACTCTTCCTGTTAAGATTTTTTGAAGAGGATACAGAAGTCTCCATCCATATTCTTCTCGTGACTAAGCAGAAGAAGAGGGAGTCCGTCAAAGCCTTCGTCAAGAGGTTCCGAACCATGGCTCTCCGGTGTTCGTCAGGTATGACACAGTCTACCTTAGTAGAGACCTGTCGACACAACTTGCAGACCGACCTCCTAGCCCGAATAGGAGTTGCAGAATGTCGTTCCTAAAGACAACTAATCTCTCAAGGCGAACAGGCTCAAAAGATTATTGCCAGGATCAAAGCTGAAGAACAAAGTAGGCAGGATCAACCTGAGCAATCGGACCAAACCCAATCTTCTCCTGAGCAATCGGACCAAGCTCACTCTTCCTGGTCAGAACCGAAAGATACTACGGCTGCTGAAGCTAATCCTCTTCAGTAGGATGGCGGGTCTAACAACTATCACGTTAATAGTCACCTCTGATAGTCAAACTCGTTAGATAATGGCTCGCGAGGCGATGTGCCATGTCTAATCCTTTTTCCCCCTGCACTTGTTCAAGACTGGGGGTTAGTTTATTTGTAGTTCATTGGATTATGAATAATAATTTTTTTTAGTTGTCACGTTCAATAAAATACCTCTGTCAACCACGAAATCCGACAAAAACTATCATGTTAACACTTACATCTGATAGTCCATCAACTTGTCAATCCGCTTCAATAGGATGGCAGGTCCACTAAAACTATCACGTTAATGATCACCTCTGATAGTCTGTTTTCCTCAAATTCCCCCACCAATCCTCTTCAAGTAGGATGGCGGGTCTATCAAAACTATCACGTTAATGATTATCTCTGATAGTCCATTCCCTCCAAATTCTCTTGCCAATCCTCTTCAAGTAGGATGACAGGTCCACAAAAACTATCACGTTAACAGTTACCTCTGATAGTCAAACTCATCAAATAATGAACTACCTGGTGATGTGCCCCTATTCCGACTTAATGGATAGTGCCTCACTAGACGATGGGCCTTGTCTACCTCTTTTTCTTCCCCTGCTAAGTCTTAATCAAGACTGGGGGTTGGTTACTTGGAATCCATTGGATTAAGAGTAACGAATCTTTCATATCGTCGAGTTAACATTATACTTCTGACGATCATCACCCCCATAGAGTATGAATGCAGCTTGCATCACTCCTAATTTGTCACGTTAACAATATACCTCTGACAATCAACTTATCGATCCTTGTCAATAGGATGATAGGTCCTCGAAATTGCTCAAATCGCAATCTTCCCCAGCAAGACACTAAGTCTTCAAAATCTTATTCAAATCACGAGCATCAAAACTCATCGCTTCTGATGATAAACTCACCTAGCAAGTCTCCCCAGCGAGACGCTAATTCCCAAAACCTTGTGCAAGTCACAAGTACACATTCTCTTGTCACGTTAACACTAAACCTCTGACAACCCACTTATCAATCCTCTTCAATGGGATGATAAGTCCACAAAGTTACTCTAATCGCAACACCTTCTCCTATCACGTTAACATCAAACCTCTGACAAAATCCACTTATCAATCCTCTTCAATAGGATGATAAGTCCACAAAGTTACTCCGATCGCAACATTCTCTTGTCATGTTAACATCATACCTCTGACAATCTACTTATCAATCCTCTTCAATGGGATGATAAGTCCACAAAGTTGCTCCAATCGCAACACCTTCTCCTATCACGTTAACATCAAACCTCTGATAAAATCCACTTATCAATCCTCTTCAATAGGATGATAAGTTCATAAAGTTGCTCCGATCGCAACATTTTCTTGTCATTTTAACATCATACCTCTGACAGTCTACTTATCAATCCTCTTCAATGGGATGATAAGTCCACAAAGTTGCTCCAATCGCAACACCTTTTCCTGTCACGTTAACATCAAACCTCTGACAAAATCCACTTATCAATCCTCTTCAATAGGATGATAAGTCCATAAAGTTGCTCCAATCGCAACACCTTCTCCTGTCACGTTAACGTCAAACCTCTGATAAAATCCACTTATCAATCATCTTCAATAGGATGATAAGTCCACAAAGTTGCTCCGATCGCAACATTCTCTTGTCATGTTAACATCATACCTCTGACAATCTACTTATCAATCCTCGTCAATAGGGTGATAAGTCCACAAAGTTGCTCCGATCGCAACATTCTCTTGTCACGTTAACATCAAACCTATGACAAATCCACTTATCAATCCTCGTCAATAGGGTGATAAGTCTACAAAGTTGCTCCGATCGCAACATTCTCCTGTCACGTTAACATTAAACCTCTGACAAATCCACTTATCAATCCTTGTCAATAGGGTGATAAGTCCACAAAGTTGCTCTGATTGCAACATTCTCTTGTCACGTTAACATCAAACCTCTGACAAATCTACTTATCAATCCTCGTTAATAGGGTGATAAGTCCACAAAGTTGCTCCGATCGCAACATTCTCCCGTCACGTTAACACCATTACTTGGTTCTTCAGATGCTAGGGGTTGTACGCATCAACCCACTGTGGATATCAGAGAACACTTGATGCGCAAATGCACGCCTCAATGCCACTGTGAGAAGCTCATCACAACAGTGCTCGCTGGATGTCGGTGTGGTGCGATGTCAAGACATCCTCATCAAAGTCACAGCTACGTGTGTGTAGGCTGTCTAAAAATCACAATAGATAGCTTATCCCCCATCAAACACCAATGATGGAAGTTACAATCTGATGACTTTCAGAAGGCTACAATTTGAAGACTTTCACGTAGATCGCTGAAGGTTTACAATCTGACGACCTTCACGACAACCGATGAGAGCTCTAGTTCAACAGCATTCACAATCAACATCGGGAGTTACAATCTGACGACTCTCATATTCTCAAGGAGCCATGACGAAGATTACAAGACAATGATCTTTGCAACGCTATGACAAAAGAGATTACTTGTTGATAATCTCTTCAAAGCAAGACGCGGAACTCATCACTGTGCTCTAAGACAAAACGCGGAGGTCCTCCCCGTGTATCAAGACCAAAATGCGGAGGTCTTCCCCGTATGTCAACAGTAAAATGCTGGAGTCGGACCCGCGTTACAACATCAAAACGCGAGGGTCGAACCCACATTACAACATCAAAACGCTGGAGTCAGACCCACGTTACAATATTAAAACGTTGGGGTCGGACCCACATTTTTCAACATGCAGCGGGTACCCAACTCTGCGTCTCCAGTCTAAAACGTGGAGTTAGGGTCCCGAACGCCAACGTGGGTGTTTTGCTCGTTCAAGCACGAGCTGAACGGTTGCAGGAACCGCTTTCCCTCCATGATCTGAGGGATTTCCGCCCCACTTGGGAGCGGATTAAGGGGACAGTTACACCCCTCTCAACCCCATTATGGAGAGAATTAAGGGGGGCGGTTACACCCCTTAAATCCCTATAAATATGGGTAAACTCAACTGAGTTCAGGCTGGCTTTTTGGACCTAAGAATTGGCAACAAGGTTCGAGCAGAGGGGATTTGGCTCTTTGTTTTTGGTAGCAACAGGAGAGATCATTGGGCGAGCTTTTGAGGAGATCGGTATCATCCTTCAAGGAAGATCATCTTCAACGTTCGGCAACGAGGAGCTTCCTCATCCTTGGCTTATAACCGACTTTCGGTTAAATTAACTCTTTTTCAAGAGTTTCCAACTCGTTCAGAGTTATCAACTCGTCCAGAGTTCTAAAACTTGCCATGCAAGTTCTCCACAACATCAAATTATGAGGAGGTGATATCGTTCCAGTGAATCAAGACATCGGATCGTCAACGGAGAGCAAATTCGACGTGAGCATTCGAAGGAGGCACTCCATCGCCACCGTGAAGAACCTAGTTTTAAACAAAGGGGAGAACCAAATTCATTCTCTTCTCTTTTGTAATCAATTTGTAATCAGGATCAAAGGAATTCAATTCAAATTTCTTTTGTTTTCTTTATTGTAATTTTTCAACATACAGTGTGGAAACAAGCTCTTGATGACTTGGATCCCCTAGCTGCAATTGTCAACATGAAGGAAGTCCAAAACGAAGAATTCAGACTCTTCTGATGCTAAATTTTTGTCAGGATTGAAAAGACTCCCCATTAAGTCTGATGGTGTCTACCAGCATACCCGAACCAAAAAGGGGGTCATTATACCGCTTGACTACAGGTGATTGGCCTTCGTTTGTGATGAGAAGGATGACGATTGCTTGGCAATAACAATGTCTCACGCCTCAAGTTCAATTCAAGGCGAGCGTGTAAATGTGCACATGACTGAAATCCCTGACGATATAGCCAGAAAGCTGGAAGAGCACCAAGCTGTAATTGTCATGCAGCAAGGCACAATCAATGCCATGAAGGAGATGCTAGAAAAACTCCTGGACAAGAAAAATAAGAAAAAGAGGACTTCATTGGCTCACCGGAAATCTTGAACCAAGAGCAAAGAGCGGGAACCAACTCCTCCACAAGCAACGGAAGGAGAAGGGAATCCAGAGTCGCCCTCTGATTCATCATTTGAATTTGTAGAAGGGACATCATATTCTGGTAACGACCCATGCTATAAGAGGCTTGACGAGTTCCAAAGCAACCTCGACGCCTTGAAACTCTAGAAAAGTGTGAATGAACCGGGGTCGTCAGGCCAAACCCTACCAAATAGGACTCTGTGTCTCCTATTCTCTGAAGTTTAAGCCACTCGACCTCATGCAGATCAAAGGCAAGAGTTCTCCTACACAGCACATCTACTACTTCCAAGCACAAACTGGACACATAGTGGGGAATGACTCCGTTATGACTCAACTGTTCTTAAGTACCCTTAAAGGAGTCGCTTTTGAATGGTTCCGCAAGCTGGACCAGGTTCCATCAAATATTAGGATGACATGGAAAGGCTCTTCATGGCCAGATTCTTCGATGATGATACAGAAGTATCTATGGTAACCCTGCTAGCTGAAAAGCAGAAGAAGACAGAGTTTGTCAGTAATTTTGTCAAGAGATTTAAAAATTGGTCATTGTATTGCCGTGATCAAATCTCTAAAAATACATTGATTGAGATATGCTGCAACAATCTCTCGATCGATATTTTGTCCAATATTGGAGCAGTGGAGACCCGAACTTGGAAAGAGCTTGTTCGCCAAGGTGAACAACTCGAAAACTTGCTCAAAAGGCTAGATGCCGAGCAGCCACATGAATCTCAAAGAGGCGATAACCAGAGCGACTTTACCCCACAGAAGCAATCAAAGGGGAAGGAGACTTTGGTAGTAGAAATCACTTCCTCCCCTAAATCTTCGTCAAAGCAGAATGGTAAATCTTTGGATAGCCGCTTCCAGCAGAAGTACGACTTCAACGATGAGCAAGTCGTCCCAATCCTTAAGTCCTTAATCAAGGTGAAGAAGATCACTACAACACCTGAAATCATCTATAGCGGTCAAAAAACACTATGATATTATTTCATAGCGTTTTAATCAGCGCTGTGTCAGAACCTGCTATAGTAGGTCTGTGGCTTTACATAGCGTTTCCCCAAACGCTATCAAAAAGTTTTCAACCATAGCATTTTTATGTAGCTATAAAAGAGTATTCAATAGCGTTTCTGTATTGCT
>BQKN01064888.1:198085-217605 GCA_022839385.1 Asparagus kiusianus | reverse complement strand
AATGAAATTTGGGGGGGTGAGGAGACGAATGAAATTTTGGGGGCGGCTTGCGATTTCAGTCTCCCGCTTAAATTTTCAACCCGTCAGAATAAAAAAATTGCCTACTATTTCTTATAGCGTTTAAAATTTTTCAAACGCTATTAAAAAATAAGGTATATACGATCTATAGAACTTACAACATAAACGCTATCATTCAATGCTATAAAAAACAATTTTGTTGTAGTGGATCAAACTTCCAGAATCAATGTGACCTGAGGAGATGTCGAGAATGGATGATCCTAACTACTGTGCATACTAAAAGATGGTTCATCGTCCCACTTCTAACTGTTAAATCTTGAAGGAAAATATCCAAGCTTTATTGGATGCAGGTGTCCTTACCTTTCAATCCTAATTATTGCTAGAGCTTTCTATCTCACGGAACCATGATGATCCGAAGCTCATAATCAATCAGCTCCAAGGTGAGTCCAAAGTCAGACATAAGCATTTGGCCCGTCACCAAAACTATCAAGTTAATGATTATCTCTGAAAGTTATTTTCCTCCAAATTCTCTCACCAATCCTCGTCAATAGGATGACAGGACCACAAAATACCATTAAGTTAATGATTACTTTTGATAGTTTATTTTCTTCAAATTCCCTCGTCGGTCCTCTTTAATAGGATGGTGGGACCATAAAACTATCATGTTAATAATTACCTCTGATAGTCGATTTTTCTCCAAAATTCGCCTATCAATCCTCTTCAATAGGATGGCGGGATCATAAAATACTATCACGTTAGTGATTACCTCTGATAGTCAACTCTTGACTCCCTATTGAAAATACTTCGCCAAGTAGTGTTCTACTATGTAGTGAACACCTACTTGTCACTCGATCAAGGTAGTGATCTACCACGTGATGATTCACTATACGATCCCTTCCGAATGTTCTATCTCCTTAGAACGGTTGAAGATAGCGGCCTACCATGCAATGTTCCTCTATTCTAATCACAGTCATTATACTCTCATGTCACTAAACGACTTGGTTTCCCCCGTCAAGTAGTATTCTACCAAGCGATGAACACCTACTTATCACTTGATCAGAATAGTGATCTACCATGCGATGATTCACTACGTGATCTTTTCTGAACATTCTATCTCCCTAGAACGGTCATTAATAGTGGCCTACCATATGATGCGTCACTATTCCAACATCTATTCCAATTAAAGTCGTTATACTCTCGAGTTACTGAACAACTTGATTATTTCCATCCCATCATTCCTACAAATAACATTGTCAATTAATAGTGGCCTACCATGTGATGTGCCGCTACTCCAATCATAATCGTTATACTTCCATGTTGCTGAATGACTTGATTACTTTTGCACCGTCATTCCTACATTATTCGCTGATAGCAGGCTACCAAGCGATGAGCCCTTATCTTCCCCCTTATTTCCAATTAGTGACCTACCATGCGATGAGTCATTATTCATCAACAATACCACCACACCCCAGCAGGCCTACTATGCAATGAGCCTCGCTTTCAAAACACCAGGTTGAGCTGTTACACTGAATGGCACAACCAAACTCAATTATGATTTAACCGTTGTAATTATATTCAAACATTTAATCCAACGCCTCGAATGGCTAAGGATAGAGAAGAAATATTAGCATTAAGCCTAAGAGAAACTCCTCGATAACTTACCATGCTGAGGGCAAAAACATGACTAGTCTAACTCAAACGGCAGTTGGTAAAGACACGTCAAGTCCATTGATAGCTAAGGGTTTGCTAAAAATCCTAGATGACAATCATTAGTTGCGTCTGAAGAGCTCGACTTTGCCAGAATAGTGAAGTTCACTGGAAGGCTCCTCATTTGGTCTGAATAGTGATTATTTTACTGGTTTTAAGATCCAAAGTATTTCAGACCCCATGAAACCCAATTTGGGTCTGAAAACTTTGGAGGGGGGTTTTGTAGATAATAAAAATTACCTTAAATCCTAGCAAAGAAGCTCAAAGGCACATCTAAAGGCTTAAAATTCACCTAAAGTTCGCCTACATGCTCTTAAGTTCGCCTGAAAGCTAAAGTTTGCCTATAAAGGGACGAACTTCGCCTGGACGCTGAACTCCGCCTGAAGATTGGAACTCCGCCTAAAGATTGGAGCTCGCTTGAGCAGGCCAAGCCAAGTTCACCTGATAACGAAGTTCGCCTATAAGACCGGATTTCGCCTAAATATTGAAGTGTGCTTGCATCCATTCGGTTCGCCTGCTATGCTAAGTTCGCCTGACAACTTAGCTTGCCTAAACTGACGAGCTTCGCCTGACAGCATTGCCTACGAGGTTCACCTGCATGCTTCAACCACACCTATAGGAGTTAAGCTCGCCTGCAAGCTCGCTTGAAGCTTGCATGTAAACTCTCCTGCAAGCTCGCCTGAAGCTTGCATGTAAGCTCGCCTGAAGCTTGCTGTAGGCTGTCTAAAAATCACAATAGATAGCTGATCCCCCATCAAACGTCAATGATAGAGGTTACAATCTGACGACTTCCAGAAGGTTATAATTTAAAGATTTTCACGTAGATCGATGAAGGTTATAATCTGACGACCTTCACGACAACCGATGAAAGTTCTAATCAACAGCCTTCACAATCAACATCGGGAGTTACAATTTAACGACTCTCATATTTTCAATGAGCCAAGATGAAGATTACAAGATGGTGATCTTTGCAACGCTCTAGCAAAAGAGACTACAAATCGACGGTCTTTTCAAATTCAGACGCGGAGCTCACCTATGCATCCCAGATTCAAAACGCATAGCTCGTGGCCACGTTCCAAACTCCAAGAACAAAACGCGGAGGTCTTCCCCGTGTGTCAACACCAAAACGCGGAGGTCCTCCCCGTGTGTCAGCAACAAAACGCTGGAGTTGGACCTGCATTGCAATACCAAAACGCGGAGGTCCTCCCCGCGTGTCAACATCAAAACGTCGGAGTCGGACCTGTGTTGCAACATTAAAATGCGGGGGTCAGACCTGCATTTTTTGTGTTTGACTGGTTCAAACAGAACCTTTACGGTTTTAAAACTGCATCTCCACTTAATGGGGTCGGTTACACCCCATTATGGAGAGATTTTAGGAGGGATTGCACCCCTTAAACTCTTGAACAGTTTCAAAACTGTTTCCCATGATTTAGGGGTGGTTACACCCCACTTAGGAGTGATTTAAGGGGCGGTTACACCCCCTTAATCCCCTATAAAAAGAAGAAGAAACTCAACCGAGTTAAGGGTTGGAACTTCTTGGCTTGGATTGACACTTCGGCTTGGCAGCAACAGGAGAGATCCTTGGGTGAGCTTTTGAGGAGATCGGCATCATCCTCCAACGAAGATCATCTTTAACTTCGACAACAGAGAGCTTTCATTCCTTGGCTTAATAACCGACTTTCGGTTCAAATCAACTCTTTCATAGAGTTTCAAACTCGTTCAGAGTTATCAACTCGTCCAGAGTTCTAAAACTTGCCACACAAGTTCTCCACAACGTCAAATCGTGAGGAGGAGATATTATTCTAGTGAATCAAGACGTGTGGATCATCAACGGAGAGCAAACTCGACACGAGCATTCGAGGGAGGCACTCCATCGCCACCGTGAAGAAACCAGAATTAAACAAAGGGGAGAATCCAGATTAATTCTCCTCTCTTTTGTAATCAGAAAATCCAATTGTAACTGAGATTAAAGGAAAAGAAATCAAATTTTTCCTTCGTTTCTTTTACTACAAAATTTTCCTACAAACACTCGCCAAGCTCACCTGAACATCAGATTCCTCTGAACTGTTTGACCAAGTCAGTCACTAAAGCACGAATTGTGGATGTGGTTGTGCCTACTTTCCATGTTCTGGGGGGGGCGGTTACAAGCCATTTCTCCCCTATAAAAAGTCACAAATGGCTATAGAAAGGAAGGGCATTGACGTGGGCATTACAGAGAAGATTAATCTTCTTGGTGCACTCGACTTCTAACCTCCAAGCGTCCTAGCTCGGGTATTCAAAACTCCAATAGAGCTTCTACCACGCGATGAAGCATATTTGTAGTCTCGTTTGAATCCTCAGGAGAAGAGAATCGAACTTTGAGATCTTGGCATATTCGGCCTTCAAGCAATCAAGCACTTGTTCGGCCTTTCATGCATCTTAGCTTGATCACTCGAACTCAAGAGGCAAGGCTTCTACCACGCATTGAAGTTTGTCTGTGACCTCATTCGAATCGTTAACAAGAAGCAAACTCGACACGAGCATCGAGTGAAGCATCCCATCGCCCTAAAGAACCCACGTTAAACAAAGGAGAAGTTAAATCAACATTCTCCTCTTCTGAACTTGAGAGAAAGAGTGATTGTAAAACGACTCTTACAAAGCTATAGAGTCTTTTCCCAAAACTAATACAGTTAAAGGAATCAATCAAAAAATAATAATTTAAGACCCTACATTTACCCTTCGCATGAAGGAAGGTATGTGAATTAAAGACCACTTAGATAAACTTAATACTATTCTTATGGATTTAAAAAAATATTAATGTTAAGATTGACAAAGAAGATCAAGACCTTATATTGTTATGTTCATTACCTCCTTCCTATGACAATTTTGTTAATAGCGTGTTATACGGTAGAGATACACTTTCTTTGGAGGATGTCAAATCAGCCTTACATTCAAAAGAGTTAAGGTAGAAAGTGTCTGTTGTAGGAGGAGAGGATCAAGCTGAAAGCTTATCCGCTCATGGTCATCCTAAAAAGGGTGTTGATGGTAGAGGCAAATCTAGAAATATGTCCAGATCAAAGTCTAGGCTAACAAAAAATGTTGAATGTTATTACTATCACAAGTATGTGTATATAAAACCTAATTGTCCAGCGCTCAAAGCAAAGGATAATTCACATTCGAAGTCTAGGGAGGTGAAACATGCAGTTGTCATTGTAATTGAAGAGTCTTCTAGTTCACATAAAGTTCTTTCAGTTAGTATTAATATTCATTCACAAGATGAGTGGGTTCTCGATTCGGGTTGTTCCTACCATATGTGTCTGCATAGGGATTGATTTGTCACATATCAATCTATCGATTATTGGAATGTCTTATTGGGAAATAACATACCATGCAAGACTGTTAGTATCAGATCAATTAAGATTAGAACCCATGATGATATTATTAGAACATTAAGTAATGTCCGACATATACCAGAGTTAAAGAAGAACCATATTTCTTTAGGCACCCATAACTCAAATGGTTTTAAGTTTTCGGTTGAAGCTGGAGTTTTGAGTGTTAGTAAATGCTTTCTTATTGTGACGAAAGGAAAGAAGGTAAATACTTTCTATGTCTTTGAATAAAGCACAATGACAAGTGCTGCAGCAATATCATCCTCAAAGGATTCAGATTCTGACACCACATGTTTATGGTATATGCAGTTAGGGCATATGAGTGAGAGAGGAATAGATGTATTGAGCAAATAAGGTCTGCTTTGTGGTCAAAAAATTAGTAAGCTCGACTTTTGTGAGCATTGTATTTTTGGCAAACACTATAGAGTCTCCTTTAGTGCAGGTGTCTACAGAACCAATGGTACTTTAGATTATATCCATTTAGATGCTTAGGGTCCCTCTCAAGCTCGATTTCTGCTAACATTGATTGATGATTATTCTAGAAAAAGTTTGGATGTATCCTTTGAAGCATAAGAGTGATGTGTTTGCAACGTTCAAGCAATGAAAGGTTATGATTGAGAAGTAAACAGGAAAGAAAGTGAAGCGCCTCAAAACCGACAATGTGATATAGTTTTGCTCCGTAGAGTTTGACCAATTCTGCAAGAATGAAGGTATTATGTGTCATCGTACAATTCGACATACACCACAGCAAAATGGAGTTGCAGGAAAAATAAACAAAACACTTTTAGAGAGAGATCGGTGCATGCTCTCTAATACCAGTTTGTCAAAAGACTTTTGGGACGAGGCAGTTAATATGGCTTGTTATTTGATAAACATATCTCCTTCTACAACAATTAATTTTAAGACTACAGAAGAGGTATGGTCTGGTGCCCCTGCTAATTACTCTCATTTAAGAGTATTTGGTTGCTTTGCTTATTTTTATGTTAATGATGGTAAGCTTGAACCCAGAGCAAAAAAAGCTATCTTTCTAGGATATAATATTGGAGTGAAGGGGTATAGATTGTGGTGTTATGATCCCAAATCACATAGTTTATTATTAGTAGGGATGTTATTTTTGATGAAAAATTCATACTTTACCCGAGAAAGGATTTTGTTATTGATACCACAGATACTAAAAATGAGTCTAGCAAGCAAGTGGAGCTAGAGAGCTCAACTTCAAACAGAGTGCTTGAGGGAGCTCATATTGAACTAGTTGATACTACGAAAGGTTCAACTTCAGATGCTAATACACAGCAAGAGTAACAATATAATATTACCACTGAGAGAACAAAAAGGTAGATCCAACCTCCTCAACGCTATGCAAACATGCTTTCTTACGCTTTGAGTATAGCAGAATCGATTGAGATTCCAGAGCCTTCTACTTATAAGGAGGTTATTAGTGGCAATGAGACTACAAATTAGACTGTTGCGATGACTGAAGAGATGGAGTCTCTTCACAAGAACCAGACATGGGAGTTAGTGAAGCCACCAAGGGGATAAAAGATCATTGGCTGTAAATGAGTGTTCAAGAAGAAAGAAGGAACTCTGGATACAGATTCTATAAGATACAAGGCATGCTTGGTAGCTAAAGGCTACAGTCAAACAAAAGGTGTAGGCTTCAATGAAGTATTCTCTCTAGTTGTAAAACACACCTCAATCCGCGTGTTGCTTGCCATGGTTACTCATTTTAATTTGGAGCTTGAGCAACTTGATGTGAAGACGACTTTTCTATTCAGTGAGCTTGAGGAGCAGATCTTTATGCATCAGCCAGAGGGGTTTATTGTTGAAGGTAAAGAAGATCATGTGTGCAGATTCAAGAAATCTCTTTATAGGTTGAAATAGTCTCTGAGACAGTGGTATTTAAGATTTGCTACTTTCATGTTTGAGCTTGATTACTCTAGGAGTAAATATGATAGTTGTGTTTATCATAAAAAGCTCAATGATGGTTCTTTTGTGTATTTATTTTTGTATGTTGATGACATGTTGATTACAGTAAAGCTATGTCAGAAATCAACGAGTTAAAATCTCAACTCAAACATAAGTTTGAGATGAAGGACTTGGGAGCAGCAAAGAAGACTTTGAGGATGGAGATCCACAGGAACAGGTGAGAAAGAAGTTTATTCCTATCTCAGGAAAGTTACATCAATAAAGTGTTGGAAAGATTTAGCATGCTTGATGCCAAGTCTATAAAAACTCTACTTGCTGATCATTTTCGTCTTTTAGCAGATTTTTCACCTTAAACTGAGGAGGAGGAGCAGTACATGTCTTGTGTTCCTTATGCAAATGTAGTTAAAACGATTATGTATGCTATGGTCTGCACCCGTCTAGATATTTCATATGCAGTCAGTATATGGATATGCTTGGAAAGGTCCATCAGCAGGCTATGAAATGGGTACTTAGATATTTAGGGGATCTTCTAATATTAGTTTATATTTTGGCAGGAATATAAACTCAGATTGCAGAATACTTAGCTATTCTGATTCAGATTATGCGGTCGATTGGGATAAGAGATGATCCCTGACAGGTTATATATTCACTCTTTCAGGTAGTGCCATTAGTTGGAAGGCGACTCTACAGTCGACAGTTGCTTTGTCTACCATAAAGGCAGAGTATATGACAGTGACAAAAGTAGTGAAAGAAGCTATTTGGTTAAGAGGTTTGGTTGAAGATCTTGGCTTACACTAAGGTGTTACTACGGTATTTTCTGACAGCCATAGTACTATACATTTGACGAAGCATCATATGTATCACGAAAGAACCAAATATATAAATTTAAGGTATCATTTTATTAGAGAAATTAAAGTCATCAAAATTAAAAAATTAGTACTGCAGATTATCCAGTAGATATGATGACGAAGCCCGTACCTTTGCGTAAGTTCGAGCATTGTCTCGAATTGCTTGGAGTTAATCAAAGTGAAGGTTAAGCCCGTAAGGGGCTTTTCGCGAGACAGTAATAGTTAAAAGAAGAATTATCATATTCAAGTCAAGGTGGAGATTTGTGAGAGTGACATGAATAAGTTAACAAAGACTGCCTTCTAATCTTGCGGAACCTTAGTCAATTTTTGCAACTCTAGCTCAACCATAGCTCCTCTATTTCACCTACCAAGTTGTCTCTCTCATTTGCCTATAAAAAGAATTGTGAAGTATGAGGAGATGGCATCGGGACAGAGAGGAGTTTTAGAGAAGAGAGAGATAGAAAGAATTAATTTATATAGAAAATTAATTTTTTTCTTTGTGTGATTCACTGGTGAGGTTGGAGAGTGATTTCCTTTGTAATCTTTTCTTTTGTGATTAGAGAAGTTCTCTGTTGTTCTCGCCCTAGATGTAGGTCATACTGACCGAACTACGTTAAATCCTTGTATGATATTCTCTTTGTTTTCACTGTGTTTATTCAGTGTTGTTATTCTCCACTCTTGTATAGACATCTTCTGTGTCTGTAAAGCCCCCCGCTGCAACAGAGTTAAAGCAGGGATTTTTATCCTACCATAGAAAAAAAGCCGATATTTTTATCCTACCAAAGAAAAAAAGTCGAGATTTTTGTAATAGAGTTTGATTTTTTTTTTCAAACAGAAGTACAAATGTCTCTACTTGAGCAAAACTAGGGGTTGGTTATTGATAACTTCTACCTATTCAACTCTCAACAGCATTTGATTTCTTCAAACTTACTAATCTTCAGGTTTATTTTATTTTATTTTATTTTAAATATTTTTTTGAATTTTTTAGTGTGTCAAGCACTAACCACTATATGCACTTCATCCAATCAGCTACTTATTAAAAGAAATTACTCATTTTTGTTACTAGTTATGGTGTTCATACAACAACGATATACACTAAAGACTACACTGACTATGCATTTTATGGACGTTCATTTTGTTGGATAGCAGGTTCCTAATCTGTTTTGGTAACAGGTTATTAGGATTCCTAATCTATTTTGGTAACATGATTCTTAATCTCTTTTGGTAACATGTTATTAGGATTCCTAATTTGTTTTGTTTTTTGTTTTAGAATTCCTAGTCTGTTTTAGTTTTAGGTTTTCTATATATATGGAACGCCTTAAAAGAGATTAGGATCATCAAAAAGAGGAGAGTTGTAATAAGATATTAGAGAGACTTTTGAGCATTATGAGAGGGAGATATTGTGAGCAAGTTGAGAGCTTTGATTGAGGGTTAGTTTGTGAGTTTTGTGAGATTGTAACCCTTTGTACTCTCCTTGATTTAGTAAAATCTCCTCATCCTCTCCCTGTGGATGTAGGCAAATTGCTGAACTATGTGTATCTCTGTGTTTGTGATTGATCTGTCGTATTTTAATTTTAGATTGTGCTCATGTGTGATTGGTTATTCTTCTTCCATGCTTACGACTTGTTTGCTGAGCGAGCACGCTTACGCATAGGGGCGCGACAATTAGTATCAGAGCTCAGATTTCAGATCTAGGGTTTTAGCATTATGTGGAGGAAGATTCATCATGGAAGCTTGGTTCTTGGAGTTCTAGGCTTTGGTGGAGATAGGATTCGAAGTTGCCTTTGAAGATCTCACTTTCCTCGTGTGGTTAGGAGTTCTATTTGGAATCCAATCTAGTGTTCAGTTGGGTAATTTTTTATTTCTTTCAAAGTTTAAATTTTTCTTTACAATTTAGAGTTTGCGAGTATGGGTGAAGAAATTAGTGAAAGTAGTAAGATGGCAAGTACAGTCCAAGTTGGTTTTCAGAACACCAAAATTAGTATGGTGAAGTATGACGGCAAGATCAACTTTGGTTTGTGGATGAGTGACGTTTGAGATGCGCTCAATGCTCATAATTTGGAGGATACCATCATGGTCCAAGAGAGACCACCAAAATATAAAGAGGCGATATAGGAAAAGATAAATAGGAACACTTGTGGGGTGATCAGATCCTGTTTGGAACAGGAATTGAAGTATGATGTGATTGGGGTGACGTCTGCAATGAAGATATGAGAAATTCTTAATAATATGTACCTTATGAAGAGTGTTGAGAACCGTTTGTACTTGCTACAAAGATTGTTCAGATTTCAGATGTCTCGAGGCACCTCACTAGCAGCTCATGTGAACAACTACACTAATTTGTTGTCGGACTTGGTGAATGTTGATGAGAAAATATCGGATGAGTACAAGGCGAATATTTTGTTGGGCTCCTTACCGGATGAGCAGTATGATACATTCGTGCTCACTTTTTTGAATGGGAGGTCTTCTATCAGCTATAGTGAAGTTATCAATGCTTTGAAAAACTATGATTTGAGGAGAAAGGACGAAGAGACTTTCTGCGCTAGTACTTCAGGAGAGGCCTTGTCGATGAGAGGTAGAAGCACATATCCAAAAGATGGTAATAGAGGAAGGTCAAAGTCAAGAGGCCGTCACCAGCTAGGAAAGAACTAATGTGCATTCTGCAAGGAGTAGGGACATTGGAAGAGAGACTGTCCAAAGATCAAGGAGAAGAAGAATAGCAAGAAGAATGGCCTGAAGGCCAATGAGGTGAATATTACAAAAGACGATGATTCCGATGATTCAAGCTTTTCTGTATTGATTACTCCAAAGGTGAACTACTTGGATGCATCAAACTGGATGCTTGATTTTGGTACTACTTATCATGTGACTCCTAGGCGAGATTGGTTTTCATCATTTAAGAGACTCGATGGGGGTGTTGCTGTCATGAGAAATGATCAATCCTGTGGCATTTATGGGATAGGTACTGTGAGAAATCGGATACACAATGGAGTAATCTGTGAATTGAAGGGGATGAGATTTGTTTTTCAGTTAAAGAAGAATCTTATCTCAGTTAGAGCTTTGAAGGCGAAGGGATTCAAGGTGACATTTGAGGATGCTGTAGCAAAGGTTACTAAGGGATCTTTGATGGTGATGAAGGGAGTCCGCAATCGGAACTTGTATTATCTGAAGGGGAAAATTATGATTGGCCAGGTTGCTTCAGCTATTTCAGAGGCGGATATTAGCAAAATTTAGCATTACAGATTAGGACACACAGGAGAGAAGTCACTGCAGACGCTGTACAAGCAGGGGCTATTAAAGGGAGCCAAGAATGGAAAAGTTGAGTTCTGTGAGATGTGTTCTTGGCGAGAAGAGGAAGGTGAAGTTCAGGTTAGCCATTCATAGGATAAGGGACATCCTAGATTATGTGCCCACGGATGTTTGGGGTCCTACCAAGACTGCATCACTTGGTGGTAGATATTGGTTCATCACGTTTTGATGACCATTCTAGGCGTTGTTGAGTGTACACCATGGCGAAGAAGAGTGAAGTCCTAGATATATTTGTGGAGTGGAAGAAGAGGTTAGAACTGCAGACTAGGAGAAAGATCAAGATGTTACGATCTGATAACGGTGGTGAGTACACATCAGACCCCTTTCAGCAGCTATGTCGAGACGAGGGCATAGAGAGATACTTCATAGTCAGTCATACATCGCAGCAGAATTAGGTGGCATAGAGGTTAAATCGGTCTTTGTTGGAGAAGATGATGTTTGTTGGTGCATAGTGGTCTGGAAAAGATCTTTTGGCTTGAGGCACTTTTATATGCGAGCCATCTCATTAACAGGCTGCCTTCATCTGCGATTGAGGGGAAGACCCCTATGGAGATGTGGTCGAGAGAGCTAGCACACGATTATAACCAGCTCAAGGTATTTGGATGTCATGCGTACTATCATGTGAAGACTGATAAGTTGGAACCTCGAGCTAGGAATGTCATATTTGTAGGATTCAAGCATGGTGTCAAGGGATACAAGTTTTGGGATCTAGTTGATAGGAAGATTGTGCTGAGTAGAGACGTCACGTTCGATGAGGCTTCTTGAAACTTCCCAGCTCTCATTAGGTGGAGAGTGACCCGACGGAGGAAATATCATAGGTGGTGGAGACTGATGCGGCTCTACATTGTCCAGATGGTACAATGTCCATTAGAGTGCCGACTGAGGTGACATCAGGTGAGCACAGCAATGACGAGAAGGATATGGGTACAGTTGTGTAGGATCAGGGACCGACGGTTTAGGTTCAGGATTCTATTGCGGTTCGGAGATAGATGAGAGACATACGGATGCCAGCATGCTATACCAACACAGTAGTTGCATATGCACTTCCGATGGAGAGTATCGATGAGTTGGTGCCTACTATATTCAGAGAAACCGAGTAAAGTTTGAAGGCTGATTCATGGCAGGTGTCTATGCAGGAGGAGATAGACTCTCTTCACAAGAATGATACATGGGAGCTTGTTGAGATTCTAAAGGAGCGGAAGGCAATTGGTTGCAAGTGGGTGTAAACGAAGAAGGAGGGCACTGAGGGCACTCAATTTAGGTTCAAGACTAGGTTGGTTGTGAAATGCTATGCACAGGAGGAAGCTATTGATTATAATAAGGTTTTCTCTCCTGTGGTGAATCATTCTTCGATTTGGATTTTGCTAGCTTTGGTAGCACAATATGGATTAGAGTTAGATCAGTTGGATGTGAAGACGACATTTTTTCATGGTGATCTTGATGAAGAAATATATATGATTCAGCCATTAGAATTCCGAGCTGCAGGGAAGAAAAACCTGGTTTATAGGTTGAAGAAATCGCTATACGGTTTGAAGCAGTCTCCTCAACAGTGGTATAGGCAATTCGATGGTTTTATGTTTGGTCATTCGTATACTCGGAGCCAGTTTGATCCTTACATGTATTTTCGTAAGTTAAAAGGATGTACATACATCTATTTATTGCTTTATATTGATGACATGTTGGTTGCCTCTATTTCCAGGTCTTATATAGATGAGTTGAAGGCACAGCTTTCAAAGGAGTTTGAGATAAAAGATTTATGTGAGGCTAAGCACATTTTGGAGATAGAGATTGACAGAGACAAAGAGAAGGGAAAAATTTGTTTGACACGGGTGGCTTATTTGAAGAAGGTTCTACAACAATTTTATGTTAGCATGGATACGAAGCCAGTTAGTGTACCGTTGGGAGCCCATTTGAAGCTTTCAGCTGACCTCTCACCGAGGACAGTTGAAGATCAAGAGTTGATGTCGAAGACTCCATATGCGAGTACGGTTAGGAGATTGATATATATGATGGTATGTATGAGGCCAGATTTGTCATAGGCGGTGAGCATGGTTTCGAGATACATGCACGGTCCAGGAGTGGGTCATTGGGATACCGTGAGATGGATTTTGAGGTACATTCAAGGTACGCTCAATGTTGGTTTGGTTTATAAGCGAGACACTACAGGTGGACAGTTGTGCATTGGCTATGTTGATTCGGATTATGCCGGAGATTTGAATAAGCGCCGGTTTACGACAGAGTATGTGTTCACTTTGACCCGTACGTCGGTATGTTGGAGATACACCTTATAGTCTACGGTGACTTTGTCTACGATAGAGGCGAAGTATATAGCGATTACGAAGACTGTGAAGGAGGCTATTTGGCTTCGAGGGCTTTTAGAGGAACTTGGTATATCGCAGCTCGGTTCGTTACTATTTATTGTGATAGTATGAGCGCTATCTATTTGGCAAAGAATCAGATTTTTTATGTGAGGACGAAGCACATTGACATTCGTTATCACTTCATTCAAGATGTTTTTGAAGATGGTGATGTGGAGATCATTAAGGTCCACATGAAGGATAATCCGGCTGATATGCTCACTAAGATAGTTCCGAGCAACAAGTTTGATCATTGTAGAAGCTTGTTACACATTCGTGATTGTTGAGGCTGTTGACGGTCATTTGGATGCACTACGGGCGGCTTGATTTTTTAGGAGAGGGGGTACGTAGGCAACCACATTGGTGCAGTTGAATTTGGTAAGACGATGTATTGGTGCTCATGTTGGTGTCGGCTCAGTTTTGGGAATACTTCGCCGAGGTGGAGAGTTGTTGGATAGCAGGTTCTAATCTGTTTTGGTAACAGGTTATTAGGATTCCTAATCTATTTTGGTAACATGATTCTTAATCTGCTTTGGTAACATGTTATTAGGATTCCTAATTTGTTTTGTTTTTTGTTTTAGAATTCCTAGTCTGTTTTGATTTTAGGTTTTCTATATATATGGAACGCCTTAGAAGAGATTAGGATCATCAAAAAGAGGAGAGTTATAATCAGAGATTAGAGAGACTTTTGAGCATTGTGAGAGGAAGATATTATAAGCAAGTTGAGAGCTTTGGTTGAGGGTTAGTTTGTGAGTTTTATGAGATTGTAACTGTTTGTACTCTCCTTGATTTAGTGGAATTTCCCCATCCTCTCCCCGTGGACGTAGGCAAATTGCCGAACCACGTATATCTCTGTGTTTGTGATTGATCTGTCATATTTTAGTTTTGGATTGTGCTCGTGTGTGATTGGTTATTCTTCTCTCGTGCTTACGACTTGTTTGGTGAGCGAGCACGCTTATGCATAGGCGCGCGACACATTTTGCCCACAAATTCAAGGTAAATAATAGTTCTTTTTCTATCTTGACTTACGTTAACTCTTAATCACAATGCCCAAAACTGTTAGGTGTCTCGCAAAACCTCCATGAAGTTTAAACTTTTCTTACTAGGGCCTCTATTTGTAATTTACATAATTAATTTTTTTTTTGAGAGAGAAAACCCACAGTTATGAAACAGTTATACTTAGCCTATAAATGACAAATGAACAAATTTGGGGTTTCTTGCTCCTAATAACATTTTAGCTATTTGCAAATATAGGTGACATTTCCTGTGAAAAAAGCTTAAACTATATCCAAGGGTTATTTTGAGAAACCCAAAAGTTTGAGGGCCTATGTATGATAAAAATTCAAGGGGGTTATGTGCAAAATCCCCCAAGTTTGGGGTGAGTTTTGTGAAAATAACCTACATGGGTCGATGATGCTTTTTTCATAGGCTATATATGCTTGAAATACCAGTTTTTATCCCACATTATCTTCTAGTTTGTTTCCGATTAGGGCGTGTTTGGTTCGCATAATTAACTTCCTATCTGATATCTCTTAAGCTTACTGAATTTACTCAGCACTTCTAAAGATATATACTTGTATACTTTTCTGAAGAAAAAGGAAAAATAACATTTTGCTGATAGATTTGGTTCGATGCAGTGGATTGTATAAAATGTCTCTAATGAACTAAATTTCATAGAAAGTGGAAGAAATTATCGTGGATGCTTTTTAAGAAACTGTTATGATTGCACGTGCAATGCACGTGGTAAAATTTTTAATTTATTATATATTCATTTCATTAAGATTTATTTAATTTAAACTATGTATCAAACATATGGATAGAATTTAAAAATTCAAAATGATTGAATAGTGAAATTACATTTATGTATCAATTGGGTGATAATAGATTGTTTGCATCCTTAATAATAGAAAACAATGAATAATTTTATAAGAGAATTTAATTTGATATACACCATTGAGTTTCAGTCAACTAATGCTACCTATATACATATGACAGTAGACGACCTGTTTAATCATAATCATCCAATATAAATGTTACTAGAATAGTAGCATCAATTTTTTTTCTTTAGTCTTACTTATTTCTATCTCCTCAAAATAATTAATAGTCATGCAACAAACAGTAAAGATACTATGAATATCTCTCTTTATCATTGGATATTTTGAGCTATAATGGTTTGAAATTTCTTTCAAGCGGTAAGCTACTTATGCCTATTAGGAGCTTGAGATTTTCTGATTACATGTCTATGAAGTTCATCGAATCAAAGTAAATAGCAAGATGTTAAAAAACTGCGAAGATAGTATAGAGCAAGAATTTTGAGAAGGCAAAGAACCAAAGAACCATACTCTTAAAATATCAGTTCTATCATTGATAAAATCAATTGCAGATGAAACCAAAGGAGGAAAACCATGATAGTATAACTAAAAAGAATCATATTTATCTTTATAAATATGGATCGGCTTTAATTGATATTTTTCGTGTAGAGTTCACTCTCAGATTGGGCTTCAATAAGTTTCTTATTAGAATGAAATTCATATGCCACATAGATCCACTGAAGCTGACTTATCACAGGCTAAAAACAATAACATATAGAACTATTGACTCACCAAAGCTTCTTTTGAATCATTTGCTACCCAAGTTTTTTAGTAAGCTGCCTGCATTTACGGCTTGTCCCGATGAACGCTGACGAGGAGGCTCTGCTAAGCAACCACTTGTTCTCCCTTCTTCACCACCTAAATTAAAGTTTTTAAATATAAAATTTAGTAATTGCTAGCCTGGGAAAAGTATTTTTGGTAGTAGTTAATAAAAATGAAGATATTATAAACACATTTTATGTATATTAGGTATATGACAAAAGTGACCGTGTTAATGAAACACAATAAATGAGTGGCACAAAAGAAATTGGTCTGGAAATAAATAAGACATGTACTGGAGCAAGCATGAAAGAGGAAATTTTTTTAAATAAAAAAGAAAGTGAAACATGATGTATTCTATGACATAAACAGATGTAACAAACTTAACAGAAGACTCCCAAAGGAACAGCTAGCAAAATCAACTACCAGATTGCCTATTGACATTACCAAGAGCTGGTGCCAACCCAGTGAGAGGTCCTACTCCAGAACCCTATATAGAAGATTAAAAATGAGCAAGGTGTTGCTATGATAGAGAAAAAGAAACCAAAACAAATGAAAACCTATATGCCAGAAATTAAGCCTATATGTGCAAGACTTACAAGAGGTCGTGGAGGAGTGCTAGCAATTTGTGATTGGTGATACTTCAATATGGTCCAATCAAACACATAATCAAATAGAAATCATGTAGATTAAGATTCAACATCTTGCTAAAGAATTACAGATATCTAAACCTGTCATCGGCACAGAATTCCTCGCCAACATGAACAGTTGAGTTACCAGAATAGCTATCCTTGCGAATAAAAAGGTCATGGAATACTCTTTTAAGTTATGAATAATCAGGTTTGTCGTCAAAACTTAGTGAACAACAGTAGTGAAGTTGGATGCAAATTATGTAGGGTATCCACGGCATAATGCCTGAAGATAATATATTAATGTTGTCATGATTAAAAATTTATATATCTATTTAGTTATTATTAAGAAAAGTAATAAAAGATGTCGTCAAGGCTCCTAACTTCATTATGTGAATTAGATATTACCTCAATATTGGTGGTAACTTTTCTTTCTCTAATTTTTTCATATTTCTACTTCTTTGTTCTAGCTTTTAGACCTTGCTAGGGAAGACAGGAAACAACAAGAAAAACAAAATTTTGTTACACCATACTATGGACAAAGCTACTAAAAATAAAGTTGAGATAGACAACAGACCTTCCTCGTTAAAAATACGTAAGAACAAATCCAAGAGATTCCAGATCATCCCTCCTGCTTTGTTCTTAAGATTCAATTTACATAAGTCAAGTATATAAAGTATGATAAGTATCTGCCAACCTCATCAAGGCGTAAAAGAAAAGTAAAATATGTTAGGAAGTATTTTAAGAAATTAATATGAGAATACATACCTATACCAAGGTGGATGATCATGCTTGCATACCTCGCAATCCTAGTAAAGTTCCTATTCTCTCTGCAACACAAGAATTTAGGTAAACAAACACTTGCATAAAGGCACATAGACAAGCCTTTTTTTGGGTAGCAATATACAATCAATCCATAAAATGTACAAAAAAACATAGAAAGCATATTTGCTAATAATTACACTGAATCAAAAAATAGTATACTTTGTAATTTATGTGATATAATTAAAATAATTATACTATTTATGTGATTCAAAATCTATTCAATTTATTTTATTGCTCATTGAATTATAGAATAATTCTTAGTAGTACTTAGTAAAATATATTCTATTTATACTATTATTTTTATTATTTTATTTTAATTCATAAATAATTATTATAATAAATTTAGTTGGTTGCTACAAATAATTGTGTATACTTATTTTCTAAATTATTTTATTTTATTATTTTTAAACAATTAATAGTTGCAAAATTACTAATAATTAAAATTAATTAGGAAGTTGAGGAGGTGCATAACTAATAAGAGGTTATATTTATTTAATAAAAGATTAATTAGTGATAATGATTTAGTTAGAATTTATTAAAATTTGAGAGAGAAAAATGGAAATTAAAAGTTTTGACACTTCAATCCTCTTTTTATAATAGTATAGATTATCTAAGACAGGTTTAGCTTCATAATTGGAGAAATATATTTATTTTCCTTGAGAGAAACCACATGTTGTCCTGTTGCATTCATTCTGATAGACGATAATAACATAGAAAGTGAGTGGTAACAAAATAGTTAGCTTTAATGTATCTCTTCGTTGAAATGATGTTTAGCTTAAATCTTAAATATTACTAGTATTATTGCACATGCGACAAACACTAAAACTCATAATTCTAATTTTCACACAAAAGTGCTCACTTTAATAACCTACATTTCGATTGATTTTTTGTAGGATGTTTTTATTATATTTGTTCATTTAATAAATGCGATGTTTTATATTACGTTGTTTCGGAATCTACTATGACACACACATGCACACACACATATATTTATATAGCAATTTCAATGATTTAAGCGGCTAATTTTGAGGCAATTTATAGAAATTAAGAACCAAACATCAATTTCAATAATTTCATGACTAATTTGGAAAATATTACACAAGACAAATTTCAAATGAAAATACTGTTGTGCGCGGCGGAAGCCTTGAAGTGACACGAATAATCTAAGGGATAATCACAAATAATAAGCCAAACATAATACCACAGCAAGACAACGAGTTTAACGTGGTTCGGCAAGTTTCCTATGTCCACGGGGCAAGGAGAAGGGAGTTCTTACTATTAGAAATCAAGAGAATACAAATAGAGTTACAAATCTCACCAGTCAAACCCTAAAACAAAGCTCTAGATCTCTCACAAATCTCCCACAATTGGATGCAGCAATCCTATCCCAAAGACTGCTCAAAAACGTCCATTCTTTAACCCTAACTAATCAGGATTAGAGTTATATACTAACTCAAAACGAAACAGGTTGAAATACCAAAGCCCAGCCCAAAACAGACTACGGTCGACCGCAACGATCGACCGCGCAGGTATCACGGTCGACTGCGGTGGTCGACCGAATACCTCCAACGGAGAATAAATCGGCTACAAAAAACTCACAGTCGACTGTCACGGTCGACCGAACTAATTCCCGAGAGTTAAATCCATTACAGGGTTCGCGCGGTCGACCGTGGCGGTCGACCGCCTTCAGCTCCGAATCCTACTACGCTTTGTGCATGTCTGCGGTCGACCGTCGCTGGCTCGCGGTCGACCACTAGTCTGGCTGGCCGTCTCCTGCTGATTTTCTACACTTCTCTCACTGACTCTTTAATTCTCCACCTCGACGAATGTTTTTACCAAAATTGAGCCGACACTAAATCATCCAAAAGTCCCACTTGTTGCATCCAGAACGTCGTAGAAACAC
>BQKN01064888.1:178793-197985 GCA_022839385.1 Asparagus kiusianus | reverse complement strand
CCCCGACAACGGATTCAATCCACAACAAGTCAGGAAACCAAACGTGAGCTGAAACGATCTCCCACCATCTAAATCAAAACTGGCCGCATTGAAAGACTACCTACGTATCTTCTTGCCCAATGAATCAAGCCGAACGTAGTTCATCCAATTGGCCTCCAAATGCCTCAACACTGAAGAATGTTCAAAAGCTTCAAACAATGAACAAATTTCACACTTGAAATAACTTTGGTCAACATATCTGTAGGGTTGTCTTTCGTGTGGACCTTCTCTAATATGACATCTCCTTCATCCAAAACGTCACAAACAAAGTAGAATCTAACATCACTGTGCTTCGTGTGCTATGATAAACCTGGTTCTTTGCCACATAGATAGCCGACATGCTATCACAAAATACCCGAATGGTCTCCTGTGCAATCCCCAAGTCATCCAATAATCCCTGCAACCACAAAGCCTCCTTAACAGCCTCAGTCACCGCCATATACTCTGCCTCTGTAATAGAAAGAGCCACTATGGACTGAAGTGTAAACACATAATCTGAAGTAGACCAGCGCTTGTCAAGATCTCCAGCATAATCTGAATCCACGTAACCAATGCAATCCTGCCCATTCTTCTCATCCTTCTTGAATACCAAACCAACATCCACAGACCTCTAACATACCGTAGAATTCACTTCACGGCCTCCTAATGACCCTTCCTAGGGTCGTGCATGTATCTTTATACCATGCTCACAGACTGTGATAAATTTGACCTCGTACACACCATCGCATACATCAAGCTACCTACTATACTGGCATATGAGACCTTCCACATATAATCTCTGTTCTCAACTAAAATAGATGACATCAACGCTGAAAGCTTGAAGTGGGGAGCCAATGGTGTTCTAACTACTTTTGTATTACCATCAAAACTGAATTTCTTCAACATCTTCTGCAAATAGCTCTTTTGTGTTAGCTTCAATCTCCCCTTCACCATGTCTCTCTCGATCTCCATACCCAATATCTTCTTCGCTTCTCCAAGATCCTTCATCTCAAACTCAGATGACAACTTCTTTTTTAGCTTTCGAATAGCCGAAGAATTCCTGGAGGCAATAAGCATATCGTTAACATATAAAAGCAAATATATGTGCTCACCATCCTGTAGCTTGTGTATATAAACACATGGGTTATATGGGCTCCTTGTGTACCCCTGGCTAATCATAAAACTGTCAAATCTCTTGTACCACTATCGCGGTGATTGCTTCAATCTATAAAGAGACTTCTTCAGCTTGCAAACCAAATTTTCCTTTCCTACAGCTCTGAATCCCAAGGGTTGTGTTATATAGATCTCCTCATCTAAATATTCGTGTAGAAAGGCTGTCTTTACATCCATCTGGATCAAATCCAAATCCAACTGTGCTACTAATGCTAATAAAATTCGAATCAACGAATGCTTCATAACGGGTGAAAATACCTCGTTATAATCAATGCCCTCAAGCTATGCAAATCCCTTGGCAACTAATCTGGCTTTGAACCGAATGTCCCTAATAGAAGATCCCTCATTCTTCATATATACCTACTTGCAACCTATAGCTCTCTTACCTTTAGATAGATGTGCAAGTGTCCAAGTGTCGTTCTTCTGAAGTGACTGCATCTCCTCCTCCATAGCTTCCATCCACCTGATCGAATCGGGGCTAGACTCTGCCTCACTGAATGTGGATAGAACCATATCATCAACGACCTCCACTGATAATACATATGCGACCATGACATCATTATACCTAGCTGGCCGACGAATCACCCTCATCGGTCTATCTGCTACAATAAACCCCTAAACATGACCATGTTCCTGAGTCTCACAATCCACTGTATCCTCAATCTGCTTGGTTGTCATCTCATCTCCTCTCAATGTCACCTTTGTAGGAGCCTTGATGGATACAATGCTATCTGGAGTGGGTGGAGTCACATCATCCTCCACCTGTTGTGATATCTTAACTGTCTGGTCTCCCTCTACCTGCTGAGGGACTCGAGGCCTCATCATGTACGCCTCATCGAATGTGACATCTCGACTAATAACTATCTTCTTGTCCTATGGATCTAATAACTTGAAGTATTTAACTCCATCTCTAAATCCCACAAAGATAGTTTTCCTCACTCTCATATTTAATTTACCATCGCTGATATGGTAATAAGCTGGACACCTAAATATCTGAAGTGACTTATAGTCACTAGCCACCGAACCAAACTAACGCTCCAAAGGAGTCTTCCCATCTATCGTAATGCATGGCAACCTATTCACGAGATGGCTCACATAAACCAACGCCTCGGCCCAAAAGGATCTAGGCAATCCACTCTGCATCATCTTACATCGTACCTTCTCCAGCAAGGTACGGTTCAATTTCTCAGCCACCGTATTCTGTTACGGTGTCTCTCGAATTGTGAAGTATCTTCTAATGCCATGATCCCAACAAAACTATAAAAATAGATCACTCTTGTACTCTTCACCGTTATCTGAACGTAGAGTCTTTACCTTTCTACCTGTTTGTAGCTCCACTTTCTTTTTCTACTCCACAAAAATATCCATGACCTAATGTTTATGCTTCATAGGGTATACCCAATTCCTCCTGGAATAATCATCAATGAAAATGACAAAATAATTGGCCCCATCAAGAGATATGTTCTTGGAATGATCCCAAATATCTATGTGAATGTAATCCAATGTACCTTGGGTGTTGTGAACAGCCGTGCCAAACTTTACTCTAGTCTTCTTCCCAAGTACATAATGTTCACACAGTTCCATCTTACAGGTCTTAGCACTTTTTAATAGTCCCTGTTTTGCCAATAACTGTAGGAACTTATCACCATGTGTCCAAGTCGCATGTAAGTGATAGTGTCCTCCTCTATAGTGATAGAAGCTGCTAGACCTCCTGTAACTATCTTACCCTTCAAGTAATATAGGTTGTTTTTCCTGACACTTCGCATCATCATCGTAGAACCCTTCGTGACCTTCACTATAGCATCCTCTAAGATCACTCTATATCCATCTGCCTCCAAAGTCCCAAGAAAAATGATGTTCTTCGTTAACTACGGCACGAACCTCACTTCCTTCAACTTCCTAATCACTCTGTCATACATCCTAATCTGGACTGAACCAATACCACCAATAGGGCATACATGATCATTACCCATAAGCACGACATCCCCTCTTTCTAACTCCTCAAAGCTGGAGAACCAATTCCTCCTAGGGTAAATATGATATGTAGCTCCCGAATCCATCATCCATTTCGTGGAATCAGCATAGCAAACCGACGGTAGTGCAGGGCACGAATAGCCCGAAGAATCTGAATCTTAATGCTCATCTATAGCTTTTGTAACATTCACTTCTGAAGCTTGTACAGCTTTCCCCTTGTTCTTCCCAGCTTTTTCCTTCTACTTTGGGCAGTCAATCTTCCAATGTTCTTCTTCTTTACAATACCGATATTGATTTCTACCAACACTCTTATAGGTAGTCCTATTCTTTGACTTTGAGTGATTGAACTGGCGACAGTTTGGATCTCGGTCTTGAACAGCTAATGCATCTCCCGATGCCTTCTCAGAGGGTTCATCATCACTCTTCCTCAACTCATAATTCACCAAAGCTGAGGTCACCTCCTTGTATCTATCGGTAGTTCTTCCATTGATCATAGTTAGAACGAACGTACTATAATCATCTTCTGGCAACGAACACAAAAGTAACATCGCCTTGTCTTCATCCTCAACCATGATATCCACATTAGCCATATCTAAAAGTAGCTTCGTGAAATTGTTGACATGCTCCCTGATGGAAACTCCCATCTTCATCTTGAACTGGTAAAACCTCATTTTTAAGTGAAGCCGATTCTCAATGCTCTTAGTAAGATACTTCTTATTGAGTGTTTTCCACATCCTCTTCACCGATGTCTCGTTCATAACATCATAAATAAGATCCAGCATCAAGCATGACCGAATAACTTCACAACCTCTACTATTCATCTTCTTCCAAACCTTATCCTCTATATCAGCGGGTTTCTCTTGTAACTCAAGAATCTCCTCCAAATTCTATGCATCCAAGGCATCCATCACCTGACACCTTCACAATTCGAAATTAATCTTGCCGTCGAACTTCGGAATACCAATCTTCATGTTATTGATCCTCAGGCTCTGTATCGCCTTCGTAAGAGATGAATCTGATGTGCTTGCTTCTCCCATGTTATCGATCTAACTCTTCAGATAGGAATTCTTCTCTGAATCCTTCGAACAAGCCTGAAGCTCTACCAATTGTTGTACGTAGCGGAAGCCTCGAAGCGACACGAACAATCCAAGAGATAAATCACAAATAATAAGTCAAACACAATACCACAGCAAGACAACAAGTTTAACGTGATTCGGCAAGTTGCCTACGTCAACGGGGCAAGGAGAGGAGAGTTCTTACTATTAGAAATCAAGAGAATACAAATAGAGTTACAAATCTCACTGATCAAACCCTAAAACAAAGATCTAGATCTCTCACAAATCTCCCACAATTGAATGCAACAATCCTATCCCAAAGACTGCTCAAAAATGTCCTTTCTTTAACCCTAACTAATCAGGATTAGAGTTATATACTAACTCAAAACAAAACAGGTTAAAATACCAAAGCCCAGCCCTACGGTCGACCGTGATGGTTGACCGTGCAGGTATCAAGGTCGACCATGGCGGTCGACCGAACATCCGCGATAAAGAATAAATCGACTACAAGAAACTCACGGTCGACTGCCACGGTCGATCGAACAAATTCCTGAGAGTTAAATCCATTACAGGGTTCGCGCGGTCGACCGTGGTGGTCGACCGCCAGTCTTCCTGGCCGTTCTCCTGCTGATTTTCTGCACTTCTCTCACTGCTTCTTCAAATACCTTTCTCGATCTGTTACGTATCAAATAGGTCTCTCTCCCTATTTTTTGGCAGATGATGTTCAGAGATCCATTTTTTGGCAATATCTTCATTTCCATCGATGGAAAATAAATACACAATCGATGAGGCTATTGTTGAACCTAGTGAACTAGGTCTTTCCTAAAACATGAAGAAAAAGGATCAATTTGTTTAAATGTTAAATTGAAAGTAACCTCTTGATCAATGTTTTCAGCTACGACTTACCGCTTCTCGGCTATTTTACTAACACTTAACTTTTTTAAATTCATAAGAGAGATAGGAAATCATAATCTCATATTTTTCAACATGTGTAATCATAAGTATTAAGTGCTAATAAAATAGCAAAAGGTGACAAATACAACTGAATACTAAGTAGAGAGGTTATCTAGGATTTACCCCTATTTTAGTAAGGCTAATTAGCATTTAATATGGTTTCACCACTTTTCACTTAAATACCTTCAGCTGTTTGCGTTAGCATTTAAATAGAGAATGTTCCTTGAAAGATTCTCATATCAGTGGCAGCTGACATGTTGCATGGTTAATCAAACCCCCCCTCACACCCCAACGTTTAGGGGGCTAAGTGAGATAACAAAGTGCAGGGGGTTATATGCAACGCCCCCAAAGTTTAGGGGTTTTTTGAAATTAAACTCCCCCTAGTTTGGGAAGTTAGCATCTAAAGCAACTATGGGTGATGTTTAGAAATCGACAACCAAAAGATTTTTGGAACTCAAGCAATCATCAAATTCACTAAGATAAACAAGACCGAAAACTACACTTCCTCATTAAAATGTCAATTTAGCTACTAAAACAGGACAAACCACCCCTAAAACTATGAATTTAATTATTGTTTAATAGAAAAAACATAGAGTTAATCGAATTTGAGAAAAGGGTAGATTTTTGCCATACCTTAGATTACAGTGTCCTCCTCCGACGTCTTTCAACTACTTCGGCAATTTTAGGGCTCCATGGTGTCTTTTTTTCTTTTCCTTTTCTTTTTTGTTTTTTTTTTTGTGGTGGGAAAAGAGGAGAGTGAGAAATGTGAAAATTCTAATCTTTTTACTGTGAGACAATAGGTGGGGGTTTAATTTTAGCGGTTAATTTTATTAGTTAATTTTAGAAAACCCTTCTTTACTATAGGGATTGTCTCAGACTACTCCTCACAAATATTTTTATTCTTGACAACACCTCTCAAAGTTAGGGGTCTTGTAGATAACTCCCTTTTAACTTTCAAAATATGACTTAAACTCTCTCAACCTTTTGCACTTACCCCTCCAACTTAACGATGTTAAATCTAACATAACATGTGCCACACACGTGGTTTACAATAACCATATTATCCCTAAGGCTGCGTTTGGCAAGGGGCTAAATGAGGGGTTAATGGGGTTTAACCCTTCATTAGCTTGCCAGACAGAAAAAAAAAGCAAAGGGGTAACAAACCCTCATGTGACCCCAAAAGCACATTTAACCCGTCAATAGAAGGGTTAACAATTCCTCGTAACGCCTCCTCACGCCTCACGCGAGGGTAGGCAGCGGAATTTAGAAAAACTATCATCTGGATCATTGTTCGCTCGCCGTCTTAGTCACTCTCCTCCACTTTCTCCTCTCTTTACTCAGCACTCACTTTTCAAGCTCTCTAATGGCGAAATCGATAGTCGATCGTTGGTTTTGGTGGGGGCAGCCATGAAAAGATTGCTCCTTTCTGCTTCCATCTCTTGATTTTGGGCTAATTTTAGTGCGAGCTATCGGTTTAGGGAGTGGTCGGTTGTTGAGCTTCAGAATTAGGGCTTTAGTTGCGAGGACTTAGGGCTTCTTCTCCAAGAACAGAGGACGTAGGAATCGATCTATCAAGATCAAGAGCGATAGCTTGACATGTATAAGAGTGGTTCTTGTCTGTTTGGGTCAAAAGTTGTCTTTTTCATTATCATTGAACCCGTTATAATCGTTTATCGATTACAAGTTCAAAAAAAATAGAAAAGTTAATCTTTTTATAAGATCTCCTTACACAATGAAAAATAAAATATTACAACTTTATCAAACAACACACAAAAACTATTTATTAGCCTCTGTTTATGTGGGATCTTTGCCTGATTCCCTATTTTGACATTTTCTGACTTTCCAGACTTATATTTATCATCATTTTGCGTCTTTTATCATTTAGTCGACTTGTACGCTTTGCTGAATTGTTCGTTAGCTTCTTTACAGCTTTGGACGATCCCATTTGACTCGAATAATCCTCTCGGACTTAGATAATAACGTTCATCATCTTCTCTTTATCTCGAGCTGTATTCGGATACCTATAGGCATTTTTAGACGCCTACATATACCCCCTCTAAAGTATTTTAGACTCATTCTTTTATCGAGGAGTCTGAAATGCTTTGGATAAGATAGGCCCTGTATTCAACCTCTTCAATACTTTGTCGAGGAGATCGCGTAGAAGGACTTGTGAATGGCTTCAATTCTTAATTTCTTCAGTCTACAATCTACTCGGTATTTTGTTGAATAGATGAAGTTCTTTCGGTGCTACATTTATCGTCTGATCATTATCAAAATCTTGAACTGGAGTTGGTGTGTAAATTTCTGAACTTAGCTCTTGTCATTGAGTTAACGTTGAACTGACCGTCTTCGTCAGGAATTCATATCTGGATCGCAATTGAACTCCTTGGAATCATCCTTTAACCCTGAATTTTTTCTTAGCCTTATTTTGGCGAAATCATCAATGCGTTGACCGGCATCGACCTTGTTAGCCTCTTTGTTTTGATGATGTTTAACAAATAATTTACCACTAATACTGTTTGTCTAATATTTGTGTTTTCTTATCTATTATAGACAAACAATAAGTTAGAGGATGGATGGAATCGAGCATTCACGATAGAATCTAATGGAGGTTGGCGGAATAGTGGAGTGAAGCTACGCAATTCAAGTTAAAGATTCAAGTTCATGCTTCATCCACAAGTGTACTAAGTCGAGCTTATTGAAGACCTATAGCTTGGGTAATCTAGTTTAGGAATTTATTATATGTATGTTAAGTACTTTAAGGTCAATCATATATACACACATATTTTATTGGTTTCTTTGTATATATATGTAGTTATATATATACAACACAAGTTTTGGTTTACACACACACACACACACACACACACACACTCTTTAATTATGGTTTCTATGTATATATATAGTTATATAAATACATATATGATTTGGTTTGATAGTTTTCAAGTTTTAATATAAAACAATTAAATATAATTAAAAATACATTTCTTGTTTCATATTTATATGTATATATATGATTTCATCAATATCAATTTTATTTAGTTCAATGAAATCATATTTATTGTTTTTGAAAAGTTTACAAAATATGCAATTTTGTAAAAATATTGTACTCTTAGTTTTTGAACTTAACAATAATCATATATATCTTTTATTAAGTCTACAAAATTATTTTGTAATGTTTCAAAATATGGTTAAGCTAAAATGTTAAAACTCATGTGTTTATATTTTCATGTTTTTGACTATTTTGTAAAATAATGATATTTTTTTATTTGGGAGGTTCTTTTTGAAAACCAGTTTTTGTAACATGTTTATTATCATGTCTACAATCATTTTCCAAAGTTTCATAATTTTTAGAATTTGTTTGATATTTTTAAACAGGGTTTTAAAATAAAAAAACTGCTTCAAAACCTGTAATGTCATATATCAGTTTGCGATCAACCGTCTTGAGGCCAGAGACTCAGGATATTTTTTCAGAGGCTCGCGGTCGACCGTGGCAGTCGACTGGATGCTCTCACGGTCGACCGTGATGGTCGACCGGCTGTTGTCCAGAGCCTAGAATAAGTTTCTGGACCTGCTCGCGGTCGACCGTGCGTTTTCCACGGTCGACTGCCGAATTGTCCATCAGCTTCTAATGGTTAGTTTCCAGTTGTTTCTCTGTGGGCATTTTGGACAATTCCTTGGGATTTTTAGCTGAGGTTTTGAGTGGCTATATATACCCCCTTGCTCTCATCTCTCATAATCTATCTAAGAAGTTTTTAAACATGGTTTAACAAGGGTTTAAGTTTCATTTAGTTTTGTATCAAGTTTCGTTTGTGAAGATACTTTCACAAGAAGAAGTGGAGATCAATTCATTGGTGTTTGAGCTTCAATTTATTTCTCTCTCTTATCATCTAGAGAAGTTTCCTTAAACTCAATTCTAGCTATTTATTGTTCTTTGATCTTAATTTCCATAAGCTAGCTTTTATATTGAGTTTATATTTATTTTACTCTTTGTACACACACAATCATTGAGCTTATTGTATTTACATTCATAGTATAATTTGGGTTGTCGGATTGTGACATTGAGTGTGAGCCTACATTGAGTTCTCATCCATTATAGAGAACAATCATTGTTGTATTTGTGCGTAAATTATGAGGTTCACTTTGTAATACTCTTGTACACCGAGAGTAGTGTGTGGTAAGAGATGGGGTCGACCCAAGAGGAGTGGGGTAGGTGGTAATACCTAGAGGTAGGTTATAATTCCTAACACTTAAGAGAGACACGGGCTAGAGACCAACACTTGAGAGGGTGTAAAGTGTGATTACAAGAGTGTTGATTATAAAGTTTTCGGTTAGCTAGAAAACCGAGTGTGAGGTATAAACATTATTCAGGTGAGTGTAAAAAACCCGGTTGTGATAGTAAAGATCTCCTCGAGGTGAGGAGCGAAGATGTAGGTCATGGGGACCGAACTCCATGAACATATCATTTGTTTGTGATTGTATTGGCGCACTTATCTTGTGTTCATATTTCATACCATCATTGTCTATTACTCATTATTTATATCACTCACTATCTAGTTTAGATTGTTTACCCTTGTGTTATTTATATATCCTCGCATATATATCATAGTATATCTCATTGCTAGGATATTTTCCTTTGTTCATATTGCTTATTCTTGCTTATAACGTATTGTATATCTATCTTACAAGAATAATTCGTTAATTAGTTTTAATTGGCATAAAATAAGATTAGATTAGCATAAGACTCTAATCACCCCCTCTAGGGTCTAACAGACCTTTACTGTAACGCGTTGACCAGCGTTAACCTTTGTTGTAACGCGTTGACCGACGTTAACCTTTGATGTAACACGTTGACCGGTGTTAACCTTTGTTGTAACGTGTTGACCGGTGTTAACACAGTTTATACTCGTACATTTGCTAGAGTTTATATAGTTTAAGCTCTTAAGGCATTCGAGCATGGCAGTCCCAAATGTTAGAGCTACAGGACCAACTGTTAAAGCTGATTCATCTGTATGTATGGATCTTATCTTAAAGTTGTTAGATCCTCAAGTCATGAGACCAACTAATGGAGCCGGTGCGTCAATAACTCTCATATTTATAGGATTTTTGGCAAACCCTCAACCATCAACGGATTTAATATGCCTTTACCGACTATCGTTTGAGTCGGACTTGTATGCAGATTGTTTAAGTCTATTCTACATGTAACGTTATGCTAAAAGAGTTAACTCTTTTAGTACTACGATATTGAATATGTAGACTTCGTCTTTCTCACGGGAATAGACTACCTAGTAATGTGTATTAGACATAGACTTAGGATTTTTGACAAATCATCAATCATCAATGGGTTTGATGTGCCTTTACCGACTACCGTTTAAGTAGGGCTAGCATGCAGATTGTTTAAGTCCGTTTCGTAGGTGACGTTGTGCTAAGAGAATTAACACTCTCAATGCTACGATATTGAATACATAGACTTCGTCTTTCCCATGGGAATAGACTACCCGGTAACGCGTATTAGGCGCTAATTTATCCCTTCTTAGGATTCGGGATAAAAGTCCCCATACTTGGATTCTGGTGTCTTTTTCACTCGGCAAAAGACTAAACCAGCAATGCGTGCTAGGCGTTGGCTTATCCTTACTTAAGATTCGGGATAAAATTCCCCGCACGTGTGAAGCACGGATTATGATGTTATTAATAACAACCCACCATAATGTCGAATGTGTGGACTTTTGTTCTTTTTATGATCAAACACTAACCAGCAACGTGTGTTAGGCGCTGACTTATCCCTACTTATGCTTCAGGATAAAATTTCTCAGACTTGGATTCTGGTGTCTTTTTCACTCGGTGAAAAATTAAACCGGCAACGCGTGTTAGGCGTTGACTTATCCCTACTTAGGATTCAGGATAAAATTCTCCGCGCGTGTGAAGCACGAATTTTGGGAGTTAAAAAAAATGGTGTCTTCTCTTGGGGCAAAGACAAGCTCGATACTGGACAAGAAGAATTTTATATTCTATCTACAATTCTTCTTTTTGGGTAAAGACAAACCTAATACAGGAGAGGAAGAATTTTATATTCTATCTCCATGTCTTCTTTTGGGGTAAAGACATACCTAATGCGAGAGAGGAATAATTTTATATTCTATCTCTAAAAGTTAAAGAGGAAGAATTTTATATTCTATCTCCAGTTGCAAAGGAAACTCAAAGTGGGATCTCCACTTCAAAAATCTGGGAATGTGAAACTAAGAGTGGGATCTCCACTCTGAGAATCGAAGAGATTCAGATAATCCTAACTATCAGAATGTTTGATTACCAAACTAAAGGTGAGTTTCTCATTTATTGAGAGTGAATTGCAGTTTTGGCCCTAACTGTGGGAAGGTTTGACCTAGTGGGGTTTGAGACAATCCTAACTTTCATAGGTTTGATTGCTCGACTTGAAAGTAGACCTCTCGTTCATGAAAGGAATCGAGAGGGGGTTTTGGTCGTGGTCCTAACTGTAAGAAGGTTTGACCGAGTGAGGAGTTTTGAGACAATCCTAACTTTCATAGGTTTGATCACTCAATTTATGGACCTCTCGTTCATTGAAAGAATTGAGAGGGGATTTTGGTTATGGTCTTAACTGTAGGAAGGTTTGAACAGGTGAACAGTGGGAGTGGGAGTACAAATCACATTGAGAGTGTTGGCTTGTACAAATCACTTAGTAGGGGTCATTGGTGTCAAGTGATAAGGAATTAACACGAAGAGGTTTAACAATTATCAAATATTAGCAGACTAAAATTCCAAGCATTATATCTGGGCTCTAACTATGGAAGTGTTAAGTGCACAGACATAGCGGGAGTTTGAGAGGATTGAACCAGAAAGAATTTTAGTAGACCCACCGTCAATTAATTTGATCAGTGGGGGATTTTATGGTGGAAGAGTGAATCGTCAAACACCAGTGGGAGTTTTTTGTGAGAGAAGATTGATCCAACGAGGTGATCAAATTTCGTCTCAGCAAAAGAGTGCTTGGAAGTTGGTGAAATTGATCCCGTAAATTGGATATGTTTCACTCTTGGAAGCATTCAGAGTCTAAGTGGGAGTTTCTTATTTATCACTTTTTTGTAGTGATCGGGTTATCCCTAAGAATACAACATATAGCATTCTTCCGGGAACTTCTCGTTACATGAATTATTCACCCCCAGCTTTCTTTGTAAAACTGGGTCTAACATTGTACTCAGTTACATGATTGAGATATCCTTAAGAATATTATGTATAAAATTCTCCAGGAATTTTCTGTCAAAGATAGGAAACAGTTTAGACTCATATACCTATTGGACTATTACAAAGAAGCAGTTTAACCTCTTATACTCATTGGAGGATTGAGAAGCAGTTTATACTCGTATACTCTTTGAAGTCTTCATTCGGATTATCTCGGTGTTAGGACACCAACTTCAACCAAGACTTGGATGCTATTTTTGAGAGCAAAGCAAGCATTGGTGGAATGAAGGATCCTCCTGTGGTAAGCACAGTTTTTGATCCAAAGTATTGTTAGCTTCCTACTGATTCGTAATAGTTGGGAGCTTGATCTTGTTATTTTTAAGGAGGGATTTAAAAATGGCTGGAACATCTTCATCCTTAAAGGAGTACTCTTTTTGGAGTTTCGGGTCCGAAGTCTTTTGTTGTCTCCGAGGGTTACTGCTGTGACGTCTGATTAATATCAATAGCTACTACAAGTGCCTTCCCTTACCACGGGAGGTGAAGTTTGAATTTGGAGGGTTAGCCGTTAGTTGGCTTCTCTTAGCTTTCTTCCTTCTGAGGAAGCGTCCGGCCTATTCCTCTTACACCTTTAACTCTTTCCAAGTCTTAGACAGTGCTACTTCCATAACTTCTAAGATATCAATGGACATGTTGTTATGATAGGTTTGGAGGATGAAGTCTATGACCAGATCTCGGCAATTCATCACCTTATTCCAGAAGCGCTTGACGAAGTCGTTGACCGTCTCTTCGTCTTCCTGTTTCTCCTCAAAGAGCGTCCCGGTTGATACCTCGGTGTCATCATCAAAGAAATTGTCGAGGAATGAGCTTTTCATATCATCCTAACTATTAATGCTTCCAGGCTTGAGACGGTGATACCAATCGAAGGCAGACCCGCGAAGGGTGCTAATGAATGACCGGACCATCAAAGGCTTGTTGCCAGAGATCACTCCCAAGTGGGACTTAAAATAAATCAAGTGTTGGGTGGAGAAACCCTTCCTGTCGAACAACATGAAGTTGATCAGGTTGAACTTCGTCGGATACGGGATCAACTCCCACTCTCTTGGATAGGGACATGGAATGTTGGTCTTCTTCACCTCCTGAATGGACATCAAGGCATTGATTTTTCTTTCGAGGTCCTTCATTTTCTCATCCTTGCTCGTATCATGCTTTGGACGATTTCTGAGAGGAACAACGGGGCCACCCTAGTGTTTTCATCATTGGTAGGACCACCACCAGCGTCATTATTTTCAGTGGGGCCACCCCTAACATTTTGGTCAGCCGAAGGGTTATCTGCATCGAGGTGTTCATCCATGTCTGAATCACCATCTACCCGGTAGGCATAATTGTGACGACTAGATTCACCAACCTGATTAGACAAAGCTCAAATCTGTTGGTCATACATTTCCCTCATCGGCTGCAAAGCCATTTCCATTTCAATCTTGAATGCTTCTTTCTACTTGGCTAGAGCATCCTCGAGAATTTTAGCCATTTACTCGGTGTTAATCATAAATACCTTGCGAGATTGTCCTAGGCTGGTACTGTATTGTCATAAGTGACTGCAGAGTTGGCATCTGATGTTTCATCATCCGAAGATAGACCTCTATTCATCCTCTAATAATCCCTTTGTCTAATGTTTCCCGATTGCAACCGGGTTAGACGATACAATATGAGGGGGTCAGAACTAGAAGGTCGAGTCGACTTTCCCTTATCAGCCATATTAATTATGACTTTCGAAAATTCGTCATCTTGAACGGTTGATCGTTTCTTACGGAAATGCCTTAGCTTGGTTTTTGATGCTTCAAAAGAAAGTCTTTGGAATACCGAGACCCTCTGTGGAGCGGGCTTGGGGCAACTACACGCTAATAATACTGCCCTGATAAATTTGTCACACGGACAGTGAGAGCACATCTCATGGGTACTTCTCTTCTGAGATTTGTTCGTACCCCTAACCCGATAGTAAACTCATCAACATGATGATCGGAGCAACCCATCATGTGTTGGCATGAATTCCCAGGTGTAACATCATCGTCATCAGACGAAAACATTTCCTTTTGGGGATTCAATGTCTTGTTAGCATTCTCAAGAGTCACGCGTTTGGAGCTACGCCTTCATGAGCACGGGATCTCAACGGACTCTTAGACATCGACACGTAGTCCGAGGCAGTCATTTATAGGGGTTTTCCTATTATAGGAAGCTTTCAAATTGTTGCGAGGGCGTGTGCGACCCCCATCTCGATGGGTTACTCGGGGTTTGTACACTGGGCCCAAGCGTTCTTTGACTGGAGCTTTACCTTGATCTTTGCGCAAATGATCAAGGCGATCCGCCATTGCTTTCTTGCCTTTGGATAAGTCCACACTGCCGCGAGGCTTGACCGGAGGTGCGGGATCGATTGGAGTGGAGACAAAACTCAAGGAACTAGAAAAACGGGCGTGGGGGCATGTCTGGCTCGGCCCTGGTGCGGGTCACCTTGGGGTGACCCGCCGGTCGCCGGGTCACCTCGTGGTGGCCCGCTGTTAGCCGAGACACTTCTTGGTGGCCCGCTGGCGACCGGGTCACCACGTGGTGACCCCCAGCTGGCCGGGTCACCTCGTGATGACCCGTAGCTGGCCAGGTTACCTGGGTGTGACTCACGTTTTTCGGTCTTTTTCGTCGCTGTTTTGAGCTTCGGCCTCCAGACTTAGCACAGTTTTGCTGGTTCCTTGGTCACCTCTTTCTTTTGCAACTCTCGGGCCTTCTGCATAAGAATCCGTGCATGTGCACGGTGCTTTTGGATGCGCTCCTCAAGGGTTGAATGGGTCTTTTTGACTTGGATCCATTCATTCGCTGCTGGTTTGGAGGAGGAGTCGTTTGCTCACTGTTGAGGTGCTCGACGCTCCTTGAATTTCAGATCCGCTTCGTAACGAATCCCGTCTACAAGCTCTAAAGCCTTGGTGAATTAGTGCGTGAGGCGTTGGCGCTGCCTTTGGCGAGCTCTCTTTGACAGAACTAGCGCGCCTTCAGTACTCAACTCCTTGATTAAGAAAGAGTTCAGATTTGCAGATCTGGATTTATTGGATGCCGCAGGGGCATTGCGAGATGCAGTTGCAGCAGCAATGGGGGCATTGATCTTTCTACGCTTGTGAAGGGAGGAGGATCTAGAGGAGGAGGACAACAGATACTCCTCGAATTTGGCCTGGTCGAACTCGTACTCGACCTCTTCGTCAACCGGGATCTGAATCCGATGTTGCGACACGACAGTCTCTGTAGCAAGACTATTGGCTCCTACTATGATCGCCAACGTGTTTGGGTCAAAAGTTATCTTTTTCATTATCATTGAACCTGTTACAATCGTTTATCGATTACAAGTTCAAAAAATAGAAAAGTTGATCTTTTTATAAGATCTCCTTACACAATAAAAAATAAAAGATTATAACTTTATCAAACAACACACAAACTATTTATGAGCCTCTGTTTGCGTGATTTCTTTGCCTGATTCCTTGTTTTGGCATTTTTCAACTTTTTCGGACTTATATTTTCCGCCGTTTTGCGTCTTTTGTCATTTAGTCGACTTGTACGCTTCGCTGAATTGTTCATTAGCTTCTTTATGGCTTTGGATGATCCTATTTGACTCGGATAATCCTCTCCAACTTGGATAATGATGTTCATCATCTTCTCTTCATCTCAAGCTGTTTTCGGACACCTATAGGCATTTTTAGACGCCTACAGTATCCTCCGACCGTCGAAAGATCCCTAAACTCAATCGAGGGGTCCGATAATAGAAATGGGTTCTTGAACAAAGACGTGCTTCGATCTGATCCGGCTTATCTTTCATATTATTACTCGAATGTGAACTTAAACCCTAGATTGCCGCCTCCGGTGATGCCGAAGGAGGATTAGAGGTTTTCTCAAAGGGTTCAAGTAGTTGGGAGTTCAAAAGTTAGAGGGATTAGAGATAGGAGGAAAGCTACTAACAATAGTGGTAACAAATAGAGCAGATAATAGAGAGGGGAGTAGATTGCTGTATTTGATGTAGCCGGGGTTTAATCCGAAGAAAAAGGAGAACGATACACAATGGTTGGATAAGGACGGCGATGGGTTGATTGGGTTGTCGCTTGGTCGTCAGAAGAGCTTTGCTTAGATCTTTCATTTGATACACAATGGCACAAATCTTCAACCCATCCCCCCCCCCCCTCCTTGCGTTAGTTCATGTTATGATGTGAAGATTTGATCGTTAATGGTTATTGATCTCTAAACACTACTTCCAAATATTATCTCTACGACTCCACTGAGTGTGAATTTGTGGTATAGTTTGTTATGTTGCAGTTGTTGGTAAAATGGTTCTGGTGGAGCTATGGATAATACCCAAAACCCATTTGTTATATTGTTGTTTACGAGAAATGAAATTTCATTTTTTTCCCCTCGCATTTGGTTTTTGGATTGTAGAGCTCACTACTATGTAAATCGTAACATTGAGCATGAAAAAGCTATTGCAATTGTTGGTGAACTATTTTTTGTATAATTGGATAATACTCAAGCCCACTTGTTATGATTTGTTGTTATGAGAAACATGGTGGTGAAGTCTGAATTCCATTTTTTCACATTTGGTTTTTGTATGTCTGTTTGGGGTATCCAGGTCTTTGTATAGGCTGAGAATATCAAATGCAAAATCTATTTTCACACAGGATAGTGTTTATTGTATTTTTTTTATTGTTTTAAAAATTTGTTGATACCCCCAGCTTGCTCATGTGGTATGGTTGATAGTGTCGCGCGCCTATGCGGAAGTGTTGCACGCACACACAACGAACTTGAGATCACGGAAGAAGAAAGCCACACACTTGCACAAACCAAGCCAATTACGATAAATCAAACCAAACACAGAGATATACGTGGTTCGGCAATTGCCTACGTCCACGGGGAGAGGATGGAGAGATTTCACTATATGGAGGAGAAATACAACGGGTTACAACTCACAAAATCACTCAAATATAACCCTAACCAAAGCTCTCAACTCCCTCACAATATCTCCCTCTCAAAGTACTCAAAACAATGCTAATTCTCTCCTTTAGAAACCCTAAAAAACGTGGTCCTATTTATAATAAAACACAATCCCAAACAAAGGAGGATTCCCAAACAAAGGAGGATTCTAAAAACGAGTCTGTCACACCCTGCACCATGGGTGTGGCAGAGGGTGTGGTGTGCAGGACAGATTCTACCACACCCTGCACCATGGGTGTGGCAGAGGGTGTGGTGCAGAACAGATTCTACCACACCCATGGCAGACACCACACCAGGGTGTGGTAGAGTCTGTTTTGGGTTATTCTTCACGTTTTTCACAATTCCTTCGCCGTTTTCACAATTCTCTACCTCGGCGAAGTGTTCCCAACACTGAGCCGACACCAATATGAGCACCAATGTGTCGTCTCTCTAAACTCGGCTGCACCAATGTGGTTGCCTACGTACCCCCTCTCCCAAGGGATCAAGTCGCCCGTAGTTCATCCAAATGGCCGTCAACGGCCTCAACAATCACGAATGTGCAACAAGTTTTGACAATGATCAAACTTGTTGCTCGGAACCACCTTAGTGAGCATATCCGCCGGATTATCCTTTGTGTGGACTTTCACAATCTCCACATCGCCATCTTCAAGAACATCCCGAACGAAGTGATAACGAACGTCAATGTGCTTCATCCTCGCATGAAAAACCTGATTCTTCGCCAAATAGATAGCACTCATGCTATCACAATGAATGGTGACGGACCGCTGCGATATACCAAGTTCCTCCAAAAGTCCTCGAAGCCAAATAGCCTCCTTCACAGCCTCCGTAACCGCCATATACTCTACCTCCGTCGTAGACAAAGCCACCGTAGACTGTAAGGTACATCTCCAACACACCGGCGCACGGGTCAAAGTAAACACATATCCCGTAGTAGACCGACGCTTATCCAAATCCCCGGCATAATCTGAATCAACATAGCCAATGCATAGCTGCCCACCTGTAGTGTCCCGCTCATAAACCAAACCAACATTGAGGGTACCTTTAATGTACCTCAAAATCCATCTCATGGCGTCCCAATGACCCACTCCTGGATCGTGCATGTATCTCGACACCATGCTCACCGCCTGTGACAAATCTGGCCTCGTACATACCATCGCGTACATTAAGCTCCCAACTATGCTCGCATATGGAGTATTCGACATCAACTCATGGTCTTCAACTGACTTCGGTGAAAGGCCAGCTGAAAGCTTCAAATGGGCTCCCAACGGTACACCAACTGGCTTCGTATCCATGCTAACATGGAATCGCTGTAGAACCTTCTTAAAATAAGCCACCTGTGTCAAACAAATCTTGCCCTTCTTCTTGTCTCTGCCGATCTCCATCCCTAAAATGCGCTTTGCCTCACCCAAGTCCTTCATCTCAAACTCATTTGAAAGCTGAACTTTCAAATCATCTATAGCTGACCTGAAACTAGAAGCAACCAACATGTCATCGACATAAAGCAACAAATAAATGTACGCACCTCCTCTCAACTTGCAAAAATACACGCAAGGATCAAACTGACTCCGAGTGTACGAATGACCAAGCATAAAACCATCGAATCGCCTATACCACTGTCGAGGAGACTGCTTCAAACCGTATAGCGATTTCTTTAGCCTGCAAACCAACTTATCTTTCTCTGTAGCTCGGAATTCCAATGGCTGAGTCATATATATTTCTTCATCAAGATCACCATGAAGAAATGCTGTCTTCACATCCAGCTGATCTAACTCCAAACCATACTGTGCCACCAAAGCTAGCAAAATCCGAATCGA
>BQKN01064888.1:110721-163793 GCA_022839385.1 Asparagus kiusianus | reverse complement strand
GTATGCCTGCTCACATCTTGCAGCTTGACATGGACTATTTGATTCAACATAGTGATGCTAAAATAAATTTATTTTGGGGTTATGAGTATGCATTTAGGTGGGTTTATAAATGTTATGTATGTATGTCTATGGTTAATTGGGGGTTTATAATTATTTAATTAATTGGAGGTTATGTATGTATGGCTATGGTTTATGCATGGATGCATGTGTTTTTATGTAAGCATGTATGTATTTTAAAAGACATTTTTCGAAGAAATGTTTTAACATGGCAATACACTTTTATAATAGTATTAGATAATAACTCACGCCCCGCCCTTCCAGACTTGGACGATTATAAAAAAAACATTGACTTTAAAAATATTAGAAACCCCCACCCCCAGGTTTAGGGTTTATTAGAAAGCTCCCATTAACTTTGAGATTTTATCAGAAAATTCCCCCAACTTGAGGATTTTTTTAATAAATCTCAAAGTTAAGAAGGATTTTCTAATATAATTTGAAAGTTAAAGGGGAGTTTTGTGATAATCCTAATACTTAAAAGGGATTTTTTTATATATTTTTTTTCAAAGTTAAGGGGCACTTTCTAATAATCGTCCAAAGTTAAGGGAGGTTTTCTGAGACTTAGTTTATACATAAAACTACTTTTTGGGAAAATGAACACGACTTAAAATAAAATGTGGGTGGGAGGAGGGGGTAAAACTTTGGGGGGGGGGGGGGGTTAACTCTGGGTTATAAGTAAAAGAACATCTGGAATTGACGATTCTACAGTGTTAGCGTGAAAACAAGGAAAAGAAATAAAGGCTAAAATATTTAACTACATCGTACACCTAATCACTCATAAAAAAATATAGCAAGCTACAAAAGATATAGCCATATTTACCAATATACCAAAGTACTGAAATACAAAATGAGCTTAAAAATAATGTGGTGGAGTATAATGATGCGAGAGTTATTTTTAGAAGTGGTTAAGCTTAAGTATAGACGTGGGTAAAACTCAAAGTTATTTCAAATCATTGAAAATGCTATTTGGTACCCCTAACTCTCATAAAATTTCAAATTAATCTATCTAGTTATTGCTTCTACCTTAAGTTTGGAAGTTAGTCTCATAATAACTTAAGAATTGAGGGGCCTTTTAATGATTTGAGGAATCAATTTCTAAATAAGTGACAATTTTGTTACTCGAGGGATTAATTTCAAAATATGAAAGATGAAAGGGACTTATATAGGAAAAATAAATATTTTTAAGTGGGTGGGTAGCAAAAGAAAGGGAGTAGAACTTTGGATTTAGTTTCAAAGAACAAAAAATCTATGTAAGTTTCGTAGTACAAGGAGGGGACCTGGAATTTTCACAATCTGAAGCTAAAATCGCACCCACTAAGCCAAGTAAAATACATCATCACCGTTAGATGTGCATCGTAGCATGAACAATACACAACTCCATTAGATAAATAAAAAATCAGTGGCCTACCAACACATAGGGGTGTCCATTTGGTGTCAAGGCTCAGGCCCGGCCCGGGCCAGATCAGGCTCGGGTACGGGCCGCCTTGTTGGCGCTCGGCCCGACAGGGCCAGGTTAGCTGGGCCTGGTCACGGGCCCGGCCCGGATGCAACGGTCACTTACTTGACCGTTGCAGGGCAAATGTCGGGTTGGCCTAGTCCGTCCCGGCAAAAACGATCACATAAATGACCGTTTTCGACCACAACGGTCAAAATTTAACGGTCATTTTGACCGTTTTAATTGTTTTGCCCCTAAAACGGTCAAAAATGGTAAAAAAATAATGGTATGTTAGTCATTTGTTTAGGAGGTTGCCTCTATAAATAGAGGAGTTTTTTATTCGTTTTCCTCATCCAAAACTCATCTACTTCTCTCTAATACTCTCTTATACACTCTTATACTCTTTAATACTCTCTTATACTCTCTAATACCCTCTTATACTCTCTAATAATCGCTTTAACTCTCTAATTCTTCAATCAAAAGACTTCCGGATCTGATTATGAAGAGAAAAACTCAACTCCGGAATTGAGTCATCCTACTACAGCTACTCCTCCTACTCCTACCGATGTTGATCCCGGATCAAGTGGCGACGATTCTACACCAAGAGCTCCTAAAAGGCCGAGATCCGATGTGTAAAATTTTTTCGAGAAGATAGACGTAACTAGGGATGAACACGGTAGGCTTCTCACCCAGAAAGCTAAGTGTGTGTTGTGCGGCCATATTTTCCAAGCTCATCATAAGAGCGTCATCAACCACCTCAAACGCTATTTAGATAAACACAACAAAGGCCAGTCCTCTCAAGTTGATATCCGACAATCTATGCTCTCCCAATCTTTATCTTCTGGTAGTCTCGGTAGCCTGAGCCAGGAAATGCATCATCAGGTTTATCATTCTTAAAAAACTTCCTTTTAAATTAGTAGAAGATAATGAATTTGAATATTTATTTACAGATGTTTTTTACCTCGCATTTAAAAAAGAATTCTCGTCAAACTTGTCAACCTGATATTTTAAAACATTATCAGGAGGAACAATAAAAAATAATTTCTTATTTTCAAAGTTTAAACTATAAATTTTCTTTAACTTCTGATATTTGGACATCTAAAGCACAAACCGGTTATTTATGTATCGCATCACACTAGATTGATAAAAATTAGCAAATGTTTAAAAGAGTTATTTTTTTATTACATTTGAAGAGTCACATACTGATATTAATGTTACAAATTTAATAGTTAAAGAACTTTTAAAATTAGAAATTTTAGAAAGAATATTTTCTCTTTCACTAGATAATACAAGTAATACTAATATAGCTGTTGATTTTATCAAAATATATATGTCATTACCATGTAATGTGATCTTTTTCATATTAGATGTATCTGTCATATTTTAAATTTAATTATTCAAAGTGCATTTAGTAAAATTAAACCCATGACAGAAATGTTAGGTCAGTAACTTATGCTCAATGCTTCTGAACATAGAATTAGAAGATGGAAACAATTCTGTAAAAGAAAAAATATAAAACCCAGACTAATTCCAAAAGATGTTGACTATAGGTGGTATTCCACATATCTAATGTTAAGTGTAGCATTAGAATATAAAGAAGTTATAAATGATTATATTATTTTTTATACTTCTAGTTCTAGCTCTGGTAGCATGTATGGAATAACTGAAGATGAATAGACAGTTATAAGTAATTTAAAAAAGATGTTACAAGTTTTTTATGATGCTACAATATTATTATCTGGCTATTATTATTCAACCATTACTTTAGCTACTTTACAAATTTTAAATATTCAATATTTTTAAATAAATATTGTATGGATGATTATTTTGAAAATATAATATTTCAAATGGAAAGTAAATTTAATAAATATTTTAGGCCTATTCCTCTAATTTTTTGTTTGGGGTTCTTATTGATCCGTGTTTGAAGGATATTGACCTTAGAAGTTTGTTAAATTCCTTGTATAGTGGACAGATTATAGATACTGATGATGGTCAAACCATTACTGCTACTACTCATCATAATACTGTTAGAAATTATTTTTAAAGATTATATGATGAGTACACAGCTAAATATGGTGTAGCTACACATCAGTCTACAGCTTCGGCTTCTTCGAGCTCAAGTCAGGGTAAAAGTGTAAGTTTTGATAGGTATGCAATGGCAGCTAAACTAACTGGTGGATCTGGATTTGAATCATCATTTAAGGTTTCTGAAATTGATCAATATTTAACTGCATCTTTAGTTAAATATCAAAATAATAGTTTAGATATTTTGCAATGGTGGAAAGTATATGGAACAGTTTCATATCATATACTTTCCATCACGGTAGCTTCAGAATCTGCCTTCAGCACAGCCGGACGTTTGATCGACGACCACAGGACATCGTTAGATCCATATACTGTACAAGTGATGATATGCTTACAAGATTGGTGGAGGTACGAGAAGAGAATGCAAGGAATCGATCAGATGGCTAATATTGAAGATAAATTTGAAGAGTTGGGACTAGCAGATAGATATAAAGAGTAAACAATATTCATCAAATTATAATTTTTATTTCTTAGCTAAATTTTGTAATAAATTATTTTCAAAATAATTGTAAATGATAGTGATATAGGTGAGTAGGTACCAACCTAGTTGGGATGTACTCATCTATTGTGATGTGAGGAAATAGAAAATAAATTTAAAATTGTAAAGGATTTACTGATTATTAAAAAAAGCTATTTTTATCATTTTAATTTTTATAATTTTTTGTATTTATAATTTATAAAATTTCAAGTGATTAATAATATTATTGTTTTTATTAAATTTTTGTGTAATTTTTTATGTATTATTGAAAATTTAAAGAGAAAAAAATTGAAAAACAAAAAAGACGGGCTGGCCCGGGTCCGAGCTCTAATTTTCCCGGCCCAGACCCGGTTTTCCAGGCCGGGCCGGGCCGGCGCGTTTGGACACCCCTACCAACACACACCAACGCATGGATGCAATGTCCACTCATGCTGTATTACTAAATAATAAATGGTTTATCCGTGTTTTTCCTATAATTTTACTAAATAACAAATGGAGAGTCTCTATAATACAACCGCTTATTATTTTAGTTGATTATTAATATATTTTTCTTCATTCACATGTATTAATTTTTTTCTTTTAATGTTTTTTTAAACATGTGTTTGGAGCACTCATTAGAGTATGATCCTCGAGGTGCATTATTTGCTAACTAATTTTTAATGGTGAAGAGTGCCAAATCCTTAGATAAACTACACTTCCTAGTTAATTTTTGACTTTATGTTGGCTTTTTCAATGATAGTTGAAAGAAGTTAAGTAATAGAAAAATTATGGCCCATGTTAGCAACTTGATTTAGAGAGTGATTGGGAGGGTTTATGTTTTAATCTTCTAGGCTATTATTTAGTAAAGTTTATAAGCTATGTATTTTGGTAGCTTTTGTCTTCATGACAAAATTTTTTATAAACTTGTAATGATAGAAAAGATATTTTCTTCATCAAATCCAGCTTATTTAGATGAGATTATGTGCTAAGCTTTCAAAAGGTGGGTAAATCCAATTTTATTAAATGATACTTAAAAAGTAGCTTATTTGACCATTCAGCAAACATGTTAACATAAAAAAGCTACCTTAGCACTTTGACCAAAAAAATAAGTTCTCAAAACATATTTTAAAACCATTAGCAGGTCAAATAGCAATACGAAGTCAATCTTAATCTGACAAATAACTACACCGAGATTTGATTGGTGAAAAATTATGTCTAGACCCTAAAATTAGAAGTCTCGTGTGCTTCAGACACTGCACATTTTTCTCATGTGTTTTAGCCTTAAAATATAAACTTTTATGTGATAAAGTCCTTCATACAGAGCTAGGTCATTACTAAGAGAAAAAAGAAAGAAAATCCCCCAATTGCCCATCTCCCTCTTCCTCTTGCTTCTTCTCCTTCCCCCTCTCCCACCCCACCCCCTGTCACTCACTATTCTTGCTCACCTTTTGCTTCCCTCTTCCCTTACCTCTTCCTCCTCCCTCTTCACCTTTTGTTTTGCTTCTCATCTTTCTTTCTCATCCTACCTTATGATTTTTTCTTGGTTATCCTTCTTCTCTCTCTTTCCTTTTCCTCTTGCTCCTCTTTCTTTTCTTGTCCATCTCTTTCCAATCACCCATCATGACTTGACTTTGCTCCTCTTCGTTCTCCTTATTCTCTCTCTATGATCAATAACCCCCATCGGCCTCATTCCTAGATCTACTTACGTCTGAAGTCCTTCTTTGTCTCCAATGGCTTTAACAAATTAGCAAGTAAGTCTATCTCTTTAGAGATTAAATACTCCATAATACAAAATTAATATCATGAATATGAAGAGAGCGAAGGAGGACACACAATTTTGTGACAAAAAGAGGAAATTGTCATAGAGATATCGTCGTGTGGTTGATGTTGTATGTAAATATTTAAACTAGACAAATATATGACCTGTGTGTTAAGTTTAACATATAGATGTTAACTATATGAATTAGGTGTTAAATTTAATAGATTGATATTAACTATACGAACTAGGCATTAAGTCTAACAAATTGATGTTAACTATGTGAATTAGCTGTTAAATTTAACAAATAAATGTAAACTATATAGGTGTTAAGTTTAAAACTAACATCTATTCTATAACTTTAACACTTACCCTAAAAAGTAACTGTGAAGCATAGATGTTAATTTTAATAATTTCGTATTACTTTGATGTAACTTTAAAAAATAACTATTTTAGCCAAAAAGAGAGGCCTTTGAGAGATACAATGGTAATTGTGAGGGGAGAAGATAAATATAAAGAAGGAAGAGGTGAAAGGAGAATGGAAGTGAAATGGAAGAGAAGCGAGGGGAAGAAGATGAAACTTAAGATGAGAAGGAGTAGAGAGGAGGAGAGAGGAGGGTGAGTAGAAAGAGGAAGGACAAACAAGGAGGGAGTTGAAATGAATGAAAGTGGAGGAAGGAGAATGAAGCTAGTTAAAGAAGAAAAGAGAAGGGAGGAGGAAGGAGAATGAAGTTCGGACACTAGACACAATTTTTTTTCCTTTAAATGGTTTTGTTTGGTTAATTTTAGGTCTCAAAGCAAGTTAAGATTCATTCCAATCCTTGAACAAAAATTAAACTAGTTTAGGGAGGAGCACATTGTCCTATGAGTAGTTAGCTAGAAAAGAATAAAGTTTAAATGTACCATGCAAGTATTTTATAGAAGTTTGTAACATGCAAGTTAGGGCTTGTTTGTTTGGTTTCTTGAAAAAATGGGAGATGGTAAACTATGTTTAAAGCCATTTCTGTGCATTTTTGTGGGTTTCATGAAAAAGCTTCGTGTGTGTTTGTATTGCATGGAAAATATGGGGTGGAAAAAATATCTTTTCTCTCTTTCTGTAGTTTGGTTTGGAAAAAAAATAAAGAAAACATTTTGGGTTTGAAATAGATTTGGTTCAAAACCAAAAAATAAAATGAAACAAACCACTTGGTTGGTTCGTAGGTCATTTTTTAATGGCTTTTAATGCTTCCACCCCATTTCCTAGGCATCAGCTCAGAAATGAGGTTTCCCTAAATAATGATGTGGCAAGGGTTTATTGCCCCCATTTCCCTAGAACCCATGAGTGAAACAAAAAACATGAAAAAAGAAAAGGTGCGAACACCTAAATCCTACGTGGTAACAATAAAGTTTCCTAGAAATTGGGGTTTTTTTATTTAGTTTACTAATTTTTGTACCAAACAGCCCTAGTAGAAAAGAAAAGCCCCTTGAAAATTTTCTATATGTAGATTAAAGGCTAAGTATCAGAAATCATCCTTCATTTGGATGATTATTAGATAACTACCCATAACTTTCAAAATTTTAAAAGGCCCCTTAGTGTTTACCAAAAAACCCCTCTAGCTTTAAGATTTTTCTTAGAAAGTCCTTCTTAGAGCATGAAACCCAATTTTCTTGGAAAAATATCACCCATCATAATTTACAAACTAGGTGAATGTTGTCAGGAAGAAATGTGTCAAGGCCCCAAAATAAACAACCTCATGTGGCCCAGCCCCATGAAAATTTTCCCATATGCTTTAACCCCAAAAGACTGAAAATAGTGAGGCCCAGCCTTAAAAGCTCATTATTATACATTTATGGGTTATATTTGAGTTGGTCTTCCAAAAATAGCCTCTTCTCACCCAGCAGCTCACCGTGGAAACCCATATTAGCCAGTGAAAGAAGCCATCGCAATTACTGTGAGGAGACAACAAAAATGGAGAGAAAAATGTGCGGCTTCCCTCCATTACTAATCTGAGACATCATATGTCGTTTATTTTATTATTTAATCTCTCACTTTCTCATTTATGATATTAGGGTTTTTTTCTTCAACTTTCAACAATCCCTTATGTCCTAAAAATCCCCTCAATTGCTCCTCATAACTGCTCTCATAACTTTCAATAACCCTATATGGCTACCAAAGACTTGATTTGCATCGTCTTGTTAGGCGAGAAGACTATATTCTCAATGCTAAGTTCTACAACAAGCTTTTTGAAACTGAAATTTAATGTGTCTCAAAGACTAAAAGTACATCAAGATGCTTTATCATTGATATATAAATCTAAGAAGCACCCTGAATCTGAGTTTTTTAGTTGATAATAAAGATGATTTGAAGTGTATGGTGGAACATAATCGAAATATTCGTTGTATAGAGATTCATATGCAAGTTATTGTTAATATAGAGGGTTCTACTTCTATAAAAACCAGAAAGTTCTAACTGAAATATAAGTAATCAATAAACTCTTTTAAAAATTGGGCTTTTTGTGATGTAGACTTTGTGATTTCAGGTTTCATAGCATAGACAAATCATAATTATTAACTTTAATGGTTGCATGTTAACTCTTCCTGTCGTGTGTTAAGTTTCACAGCTATCTATTAACTTTTACTAAAACATGTTAACTTTTAGGGTTATTTATTGACTATCACAGTAACATGTTAACTTTTAACTGAAGGTGTTAACTTTCCTTCTAGACTGTTAACTTTTCCTACTATATGTTAACTTTCACCGCTTTATGTTAAGTTTTACCAAAACCTATTAACTTTTCTTCTAGTCAATTAATGTTCATAGTTATCTATTAACTTACACAAGAAGCTATTAATTTAAAATATCAGAAGATAATATTATAGTTGAATTTGATATCTCAGTAGTTCATTAATTTGTGCAGCAGTGATACATCTTTGAATGCAGAATATAGTCATCCTCCTCTAGGAAATATTTCAAATTTCAGAGAGGATCTGAAATGATTGCTTGTTTGGTGAGAATGTAATGAGATCTGATGATATTCTCAGTAACACTTTCATCATTCCTCAATGGTGTCACATAGTATTAAGTGAAAGGGGCCAAACAATTTGAAAGTATAAATGAATTAAGACTAGCTTTGCAATACTATTCTATGACGAAAAAGTTAGATTATGAATTTGTAAAAAATGAACCCAAACGTATCCGAGTTTATTATCGAGATAAGGAAACATATGGATGCCCTTGGATGTTGTTTGCCTCTCCTGTTAAAAATAAAAAAAGAATTGAAATCAAGAGGTTTGTGAATGAACACAGTTGTGGGGCAGCATACCAACTTATCAGGACGATCACAGGCATCTCGCAAATTCATAGCATCCTAATTGCAACTTGTGTTAAAGGTTCGGCTTGAAATCCACCCAATTGATGTGTAAAAGGAGTTTCTCACTCAGTATCGATTGAGAATTGAATATAATAAGATATAGTGGGAGCAAAGAAAGAGCACAAAAGGAGTTGTATGGTGATAGTTATGAGTCTTACGATCAACTAAGATGGTAAACTTTATAGATTTGTTATTAAATATATAAATTTTGTAGTAGATGCTTACAATATAGTGTTAGTTATTGATTTACTATGTGATATATTAACCTTACATGTTGGGTATTACGTTTCATTGATATATGTTAACTTTCATAATTGGATGTTATGTTTCACAGATAACTGTTAATTTTCACTGTTAGATGTTAAGCCTTTGTATCTCCTTGGCATAAACATCCTATTGACATTGCTTACTACAATTTCCAATTTATTTTAGTAGAACTCCTCCAAAAAAGAATTTGTTTATCACATGTTAACTTCTCTATCACATCTTTCCTCTCAAAAAGCATCACTGATATGCTAGGAAACAATCTGAAAATTCCCAAATACCTATCAGCTAGATAAACATTAAAAAAATTAAGAATAATAGTTATGAAAGACAACTAAATATTGAAATGTTAACATCTAAGCTAAAAAGTTAACACATAAGACTAAAAGTTAACATGTTATGCTGAGAATTAACATGTACGGATGAACATTAACATTTAACACTGTAAGTTAACATGAAACAATGTATACTAACATGCACGCAGAAAGTTAACATGAAAGAATGCAAATTAACATGTAATTCTAATAAAGTTACAAAATTATGTTCAATATTAACATGCAAGAATGTGTAAAGAATAATTGATGCTTACGTAGCCTATTGATGAGCTCTTAGATCTCTCCTCAACCTTTTCTGGCTTCTCCTTCTTCTTCTGAACAACCTTCTTCAGTAGAAATTGCTCCACAGATTTACTCCTACTAGAGACGAGAGGGATTCTTTTTCTTCCCTGACAAGAGATGTCAACCTTCCTCAATTCTCGGGCTTCCTTTCATAATAACATATTAATTGTCACAGTATCTTGTTATTTTTCATACTTGTACAAGTTTTCAGATGCAAGTTAATTTTCATCATAATTATTAAAACTGCTGATAACTAAAATAAAAAGCAAACCATATGAACATGCAATTTACAGGAATGAGTGGTATGCATCCAGGTACGTATGTAACCTCTGACTTTCTCATTCCTTCCAAGGTAATTTGAATGCCTCTCTTTGTCTTATCAAAAATTAATTTACTCCACGTAATATTATTTACTCTCTCAATGCTATCCACGTATTGAAACAACATTCTTGAGATGTCTTGTGAGCTATTAGGGCACCAAATCATTGCACACTGGTACAAAATATGAAGTAGCATAAAATCCCCAATATCCTTCTTTGACTTTGACTCAACAAGTGTCTCCAGTAACTCTTTAACGTATCTCTACATGCTATTAGCTGCTTCTTTCTCTTGGTCCTTTGCCTTTGCTTTAGTCTTTCTCGGGAGGAGGGAAGGACTGATGACGATTCATCATTTCTTTTTTCTCTTCATAGTACTCCATCCAAAGCCAGTTGTGTAGGTCTCTATTTCCATAAAATACCTCGCCATCGATTAAGAATCATATATGATCTTGCACACACTCCTCATCAAATTTGATTGACATTATCGTCCTGGTTTTAGAATCAAAGAAAGAGAATTCATCTTGTTTGCCAGCATAATGACCCAACATATGCTCTAGTGCTAGTCGATCAACTGCTGGAGGTCCAAATAAGACATAGTGCTTAAAATTTCCGCCCTTATAGGCATCCCAATGCCACTTACACATTCTTGGTTCAGATTTTTCATGAATAATGACTCAACACAATGAACTAAATTCCAAACAATGAGTCTATATGTCATACAATAGGTCTGTACTTCATACATAATAATTTCACTCAAATTAAGATAGAAAATCTACAAATAAGGTCCAAAGTTATATCTACTTTTATTACTTATGAATTGAATATTAAACTTCAATAGTTATTGTAAAACCCCGAAAATTTTTGTAGTATATATGTATATATATGTGTGAATTATTAATAGTAGATAATTCCCTTGTGATGAATAACTATATAAACATAAGATATATATGTTTATCAGTGTTTGGGAACCCAGCAGGTGTTTGCAAGTGAGAGAAATCGAGTGAGTTGGCGATCAGCAGGTAAAATGCCATCAGCAGGCATTTTTGTGCTGATCGGTCGACCGACGCGGTCGACCGGCGCGGTCGACCGATCAGCGATCAGAGAGGTTGCCAGGTTTGGTTTCGGGTTTTAAATTTTGGGCTATTGGGTTTTGGGTCGGGTTGGGGAGTTGGTATTTATACCAACTCAACCCAGGAGAGCTCCTGTTGATCCCAGACCTAAAACCCTAGCCCACATCTCCCTTCTCTCAAAAACCCTAACTGGATCTAACGATTTGAGGAGTGCGGAGGAGTCTCAGGGGATTTTCACAGATTTGATCGAAGGAGAATCATCCCCAGAGTTGTTATCAGCATCTAAGGCGAGTATCATCTCGCCTAATCCCTCATCCCTGTTCTTTATTGTTTATTTCGATTTTTTTTTGAGTTTTTGGTAAGCCCAAAGAAGTATTTTCGTATAAAATCGAGATCTTTATATTAGTGATTGCAAGAATCAAGTTCCAGTTCTCAAAAGCTCACCAATGTTCTGTTAACGAAGATCTAGATCTGAAAATTTTCCAAAACAAGAGTAAATTATTCCTACAGGCTATTAAAACGTTTTTGTTTCGTTCCCCAAGGATTTTGTATATCAAATGGTAGATTTCGAACTTTGGTTTGGTTGTGTAGCCCTTGTTATCACAGATTATCAAGTGCTTGTTCTAGGTTTAGCAGCTGACAGAACCCAGGTTGGGTTCTGTCCGCTCGGCGGTCGACCGACGCGGTCGACCGCTGAGCTCATGCCAGGGCTTCGGTCGACCGCGACATCGCTTCGGTCGACCGCGGCATTGTTTCGGTCGACCGCGTCATCTTTTCGGTCGACCGTGATGTCTGGTCGGTCGACCGATGTGCCTGGCGGTCGACCGTCCTGATTTGTATCAGAGTTCGGTCGACCGGATCGGTCGACCGCCGATCCTCTGTTGCATTTTTCCAGTTTTGGTGAAATTGAGTATTTTTACTCCTATTCGGGGGTTTGTTTGGATTATCTGACCTGGTTATTAGTCCCACTATGTGGCCATGCATGATAGATGACCTGAGGGTATGAATTTGGGGCATATACACTGAATTGGTTATGAAACTGATAAGTAGATTTTACTACATGCATTGTAGCGATCTTATACAAATTCTACAGTCCTCGTGTTGGACTATAATCCATAAGAAGTCCTCGTGTTGGACTATAATCCCTCGCAGTCCTCGTGTTGGACAATTGATACTTATTCCATGAGTTTGGAAAACTACGATAGTTAGTTCTTGTATCGAACATGGTTCTTAACCCTGCATGTGATTATTATACCACATTTCACAACATGATGATCATGTAGATTTGGTATGACACTTATGTAGGTTTTGACACAATATTCACATAGTTAATATTGTGATATTCATGTTAATTATGTTATAGCTCTGTAATTATGCTCTGGTGTTTGTTGTATTTCTTTTATCATTGTTGCTGTATTAGAACCTTGGGTTTAGTATTTGGGGATTTACAATTTGAGATGTAAGGTATATACATGAGGGTTTCCTTGTTTGGATTATTTCGCTCGACGTACCTATTCTCGTGTTGTAAACTCCTAAATACTAAAACCCTCTTTAGTGAGATCAATGATTTTTAGATCTATTATATATTATCTGTATTTTCTTATACAACGAGCCCATTTCCCTTGGGGTTGGTTGTGATGTTACTCGCTAGCGCTTTGACGCTCGTTGTCCCTCCCCCTTTCAGGTCACGAGCCAGGAGCACGGAGTGTCGCAGGTTGATAGCGGTGCACTTTAGTGTCAGCTGTCTACTTTAGATATATTTTTCTTTTGAGCTCCACTGTAGACTTTTTGGTTTAGACATTTGAGAGTTTATTCTAGAAGTTGTAAAAGGCTGTGTGCCTTATTCTCTTTACTCAGACTTATTGTATTTGAGACTTGTTAAGAACTCCATTTTATTCATTTCAGACTTTAACTATGTACTTCAGTTTATTTCATTGACGAGATGTGTTATGTTCTGTCATTTCATCCAGTATCGTTGATTTACCTTTTACTTGCTTTGTACCTACACCTGTTGTTGATTCCACTAGAGAGATAGTAATTGTGATGGTGAAACGTGTTATTGCACGGTGTGGTGCATGGCAGGTTTGACATTTCTGGTTTCACCTCGGACTGCAGCCTTGTGTGAACCCAGGGGCGTCACAGTTATGACCTTAGTCTAGCAACAAATGATTATTATTAACATGAAATTGGAAATAGTTAATAGTTAAGGCATTAACTTAGTAAAAGTCAAGTTTAATTAACATGCATGGCTAATAATTGACGCTTAAGGCTAAAAGTTAATAACGAATTAGAATTATTAACATATATTGCTAATAGCTAATAACAAATGAGTATTTTTTTACATGCATTATTTCATAACGGTTATACTTCATATTAATAAGAGCATACTCCAAAATTAATAAACTGGCTCTACATTACAATAACCAGTTTTTTACCACTATTTTCCTACAAACAAACCCCATAAATCTCAATCGAATTTTGTAATGACCGTGAATTTTCATACTAGTTAAATAATTTTTTAGCTATTTTAAAATATTTAATTATTATTTTTAAAAGAGTATTTGTATTTTCTTAATTTTCTAGAAATTTCTACGATTTAAAAGTTCAAATTTTATATTTATTTAAATGATTTTAATATTTATAAATTAATTTTGTATAGTAAAAATTTTTAGAATTAATCTGTTGTGTTATCGATACTATTACTGTAACGTCCCGTCCCGAAATTCCGGAGTCGGTACGCTATTAGATCTGATGGACTGGCCTCACAAACCACCACATGTCTTTTTAGCACGTTTTGTCCTCACTTACGTGCTCCCTGGAAAACTTCCCAGTGGGTCACCCATCCTAGAATTTCTCCAGGCCAAGCACACTTAACTTTGGAGTTTCTAAGAATTGAGTTTTCGAAAAGAAGATGCATCTTGGTGGTATGAGTATTCTAATCAAATCTATCAATACTAATCACATCACCCTCTCAAGGGTTGGGGTATTACAAACTCCCCCACTTAAACTCACAACGTCCTCGTTGTGCCAAATTATATCATCCAAGACCGTACCATCCGTGTGAGATTCTAGAGGTGGCTCCTACGGCCTCAAGAGGTGGCTCCCGCCCTCTTGACGTAGCACTTTGCGCCGCATAGCACTTAGCTCTCACAATTTCGGTTGGTTTGGCTCTGATACCAACTGTGACGCCCCTGGGTTCACACAAGGCTGCAGTCCAAGGTAAAACCAAGAATGTCAAACCTGTCATGCACCACACCGTGCAATAACATGTTTCACCATCACAATTATATCACTCTAGTAGAGTCAATAACAGGTGTAGGTACAAAAGCAAGTTAAAGATAATATAAGAGATAACCAATGAAATGATAGAGATCAAAATAATATTTCATCATCCAACGTACCGAAATACAAGGTCAAAGTCTGAAATGAATAAACTGGAGTTCTTAACAAATCTCAAATACAACAAGTCTGAGTAAAGGAAATAAGGCACACAGCCTTTATAACATCTAGAATAAAGTCCTCAAAGGTCTAAACAAAGTATACAGTGGAGCTCCATAAATAAAATATAACTAAATAGACAGCTGAAGCTATAGTGCATCGCCATCGACCTACGACTCTCCGGGCTTCTGGCTCGTTACCTGAAAGGGGGAGGGACAACGAGCATCAAAGCGCTAGCGAGCAACATCACAACCAACCCCAAGGGAAAGGGCTCGTTGTATACAGATAATACAATTAATATATAATAGTCTAAAATCATAGATCCTAACAAAAGAGATTTTAGTATTTAGAGATTTACAACACGAGTATAGGTACGTCGAGCGAAATAATCCAAATAAGGAAACCCTCTTGTATATACCTTGTATCTCAAATTGTAAATCCCTAAACACCAAACCCAAGATCTAATACAGGAACAATAATAAAGAGAAATACAACTCATTTTAGAACTTAAATGCTATGTCATGTCGTAACCAAATAAGTGTCAAAGGTCAAAATTACATAAGTGTCATGTCTAGCCTAGGTAGCTATCATGTCCAAATCTTATGTAATCATGTCATGTCCTGATTCAGATAAGTGTCATACTCATAGCTTAACAAATGTCCACATATGTTCTAATAGGTAAATGTCCAACACAAGGACTGAAATGGATTATAGTCCAACACGAGGACTTTAATGGATTATAGTCCAACACGAGGACTTTAATGGATTATAGTCCAACACGAGGACTGAAATAATATAGTTTGCCCAACACATGGACCAAATAGTAAATATCGATGAGATATGTGAAAAGATACATTTATACAAATTTCACACGCGTCTCGGTGTATGATTCTAAACTGGTGTCCTCAGATCATCTATCATGCATGGATACATAGTAAAACTAAAATCTAAATATCAAATAATTGAGGAAATCCCTCGAACACACGAAAATACACAACAAAAACAACTGTGCACCAAAACTGTGCGGCGGTCGACCGACCCGGTCGACCGCACTCGGAGTAGAAACTCACTATGCAGCAGAAAACCTCACGGTCGACCGCTGTAGCATGCGGTCGACCGCCAAGACATCGCGGTCGACCGACCCGGTCGACCGCGCAGTGGGCAGACGAGTTCTGCCCCTACTGCGCGCCCAGCGGTCGACCGATGCGGTCGACCGCGAGGCAGATAGAACCCAGATCTGGATTCTGTCAGCTTCTAAACCTGTAACCCTTTCTCCGTAACAAACTCAACATATGAATGGATCATATAGCAGTAAATCACGAAATTTAAATCTTTAAAATTTCACCAAGATCCCATATATGAATATACACATAATTTAAGCAAAAACATAGGTGTAGAAAAGCAAAAGAACAAGTGTTTATTTCTTTCTTATGCTAAAACGTTTTTCAGATCTAGATCTTATTGATAAAAGTCCTTTGGTGAGCTTTTAAAGTTTGAAAACATGATTCTCATAACATGTACCATATAGACCTACTATCTCTACAAGAAAATACGATTTTTGGCCCAATAAATTCAATAAAAACTCAAACTTTGCATGAAAACAAAAGGGGGTGGAGTTGGGCGAGAAGTTACTCGCCTCTAGTGAGAAGTGAACCCTAGATTTGTAGGAGGATGATCCCTATCGCTGAACACCGATGAATCTCGCGAAATTCCACCGAAAATCCTTCGAAACGCCTCAAAAACGTCAAAATCCGAGCTAGGGTTTAGAGGGGAGAGAGAGAGGGTGGCTGAGGCTATTAGGGTTCAATAGAGGATTCTGAGAGCTTCAAAACGAGTATATATACATAGGGTAACAATCGGGTTTGGTATAAACAAAACCCAATCCGAAACAGAACCGAAACTGGCGTCTGCACGCCCAGCGGTCGACTGCCTGACAGTCTGCACACAGATTGAGGTTCGGTATAATAGCCATAACTTTCTGATACGATCTCGGAATGAGGTGATCTAAGATTCATTGGAAAGCTCTTGAAGAGACCTACAACTTTGATCTTATACACTTTTCCAGATTCTAACTGAAACAGTATGAAAAATATAAAAAACTCTCAACTGGTCGAAATTCTCAGATTCTCACTCTTTGCCTTTGTGCATGTTTTGTGAATTTGAACTCATATATTCACAAATATACATTGAATTGACCTCAAATCAATTCTTATCATACTCAAATATCAAAGATATATTATTTTCATCATATAACATATTTATAATTATTTATCACATTATATTCAAATTTTTAGGGTTTTACAATTACGTATCATTTTAAATAATAAGTTGTATTATTGTTACTATTACGTATGATTTTGTGTATTATATTGAATTATTAATTACGTATTATTTGTATAATTTGTTATATTATTTCTTCTATTACGTATCAAATGTTGTATTAACACAACTGGTACATGTTAAAGTGTAGATAATTTTCCCGTAATTATTTGATTTTAAATATAAGTAAATATATTTTTTATTAATTATTCTCATTTTTAATTATATAATTTGCTGTATTATTACGATTATTGTGTATCAACTTAATTTGTATTAATATAACTAGTACGTTTTAATTTGTAGATATTTATCTCGTAATTATTTTATTTTTTAAATATAAGTAATTATTTTTATTAATTAAATTCATTTAATTACCTAAATTTAACCCTAATTAAACTATATATATATACCCCTCGTGTTCATGAGACACCACCCCCACCTTTCTCCCACTCCTGTCTCACTCTCTCTCTCCCAGCCTGCACCTAACCCCGCGTTATCCTCCCTCGTTGTCGCTGAGCACCCTCCCCCTCCTCCGTTCCTCGCCCCCTTTACCTGCGCCTCCCTCAGCCGAGAACAGACCAGTTGCTCGCGCCTCCGACATCGCCCTCGCCACCTTCTCCTCTCTAGATCTTGCACCACCACCACACCGCACCCCCTGGACCTCCACCGAGCTGCCCGAACCCACGCTTCTCTCCCCGCCGCCTACACCACGCCCGCAACCACCGCCTGACAGCCCCATCTCCAACCTTAAGCCTCCGATCCCACGCCGCCACCGCCACCATCCCACGCTCTGACCCCTGTTGTCGTAGCCCCTCTCCCATCGTCACTTCTCCCCAGATCCAAGCACCCGACCCCATAGTCCGACTGCCAACAGCACCTCCTCGCTACTCGTCGTCAACCGCCCGTCGTAGGCTTGCACTTAAACGTCGCTTCGTTCGACGTACTCGAGGTAAGATCCCTCTTGCTCAAATCTAAGTTTTAAGATTTATTATACATTATATGTATATTTTGACTGTATTATGATTAGTTATAGTTTTTAAATTGTGATATAATTATCTGCGCATGATATTATAATAAGTAATTTAAAGAAAAATTATTTTGTAGAAAGGGTTATTTTGAGATGTTTTTAGAATTATTATGATGAGAAAAGAATTTATTTGAAAAAAGGGGTTGGTTTTGAATAATTATTAAAATAGATAATTTAAAATAATTTATTTTGAAAAAATAGGTTATTTTGAATTGTTAAACTATTTTTGAGAAAAGATTATTTTGGAATAATTATTATGATTTAAAGGAATATTATTTTGAAAAAGAATTATTTATTTTGGAATTAATTAATTTATGTTCTTGTGTTGGTGGTTGTAGACTGCGACATTTCATGTGTAAAACAATCACGGTTTTTAATTTCTTTTTTGACTATAGTTACATTAGATGTTATCTAGCTGCTGATAATTTTTATGAGTAGTTTAGAAGTTCGAATAACAAGATATTAATGAAACTGAACTGCATGCATGATTCTACTGTTCATAATTATATTTTATGTTATGTGATTTATTTTATTGTATTTGACTTGTCATGATTTTATTATATAAAATTAGTTGTATTTATTGTTCTTTGTTGTGTTTGAGAACTATTAGTAGTTTATGACTTAGTGGCCTCGTGCGTCATGAACAGACTTAGTGACACGTGTGGATGCGTTGACTAAATTAGGAGGTGAACCAGAATTCTATTATAGGTCGTGCTTGTTGACTTAGAAAGACAAGAGATGTTAGGGTGGGAAAGGCTTAGTTCGCATGATCGGATACGATTGTTGATTATCTTCCAGGCTCACACCAGTGAATCATTTCGTACTAGGGTTAGTCTGTTAGGCTAGTGAATCGTTTTGTACGTGGTCAGTAAAATCATTTCGTCACTCGAGTTTTGCTTGAGTTCGAACCAGGCTAAAATCGGATTGTGTGTAGTCCTCTTACCGAATCGTTTCGTGGTATTGTATGCGCGTAGAGGATTGTGAACAGTCAGTTTTTTGGAAATGCGAACCTTGACCTATTTGAGATGTGGACCAGTGAGTTTTTAGGATGGGTAGTTACATGACCTCGTTTCTTGGCTAAGTATGAGTTCTTGTGAGATGTAGGCCAGTTGTATTTCTTTTCATACATAGACCGGGATTAATATTTATTTATCTATAACTTGAGACATATGGTATATATGTAGGCATCTAAAAATGCCTATAGTTATGAATATCCCTATCTAAGTCAGAGGAGATCATTCAAAGCCAAAAGAAGTAAATGAACATGTGAAACAACATAGAAGAACAATATGAACACCCGCGACAAGGAACACCGATGCGCATAGTCACGGCAGTGAAAGGTGTTGTGCATACAAACAGAGTAACAAGCCTATGAGAAGTTGTAGATCTCTTCGTTAGCTTTCTAACGCATCTTGGATCACCTCATTCCGACATCGGACGAGGAAGTTAGAGCCAAAATACCCGAGACAACGCAAACTGCCTCGGAGGTGCGCGTCAGCGTCGACTGCCGCGGTAATAGGACGGAAGTACAAGGTGAAGCGCAAGAAAACAGAGTTAAATGACAATGGGGAGTTGTATATCTCTTCGTTAACTTTCCAACGCATCTTGGATCACCTTATTCCGACATCGGACGAGGAAGTTAGAGCCAAAATACCCGAGACAGCACGAACGGTCTCGGAGGTGCGCGACAGCTGAGACTGCCGTGGAAATGTATCGCACATTTAAGCCATGATATGATCCAAATATGAAGAAGCTCAAAAGACAAAAGTTGTAGATATCTTCGTCAGATTTCCAACGCATCTTGGATCACCTTATTCCGACATTGGACGATGAAGTTAGAGTCAAATTACCCGAGAGATGCGCGGCAGTGGTAACTGCCGTGGCAATGCGCGTCACCACCTACTGCCGCGGCCATTGAGAAGCTGAACACGTCATTTTTGATAGTTTTCTTGAGTTTTGTGCGGCCCACATGATTTATTAACTGCTGGGGATCACTTATGAACGTGGGGAAAGTAGTTACAAGCGAAAATCATGCCCACTACCCACGAAAATCGTGACATTTAAGGAGTTAAAAGTCGAGGATGGCGGTTACACAAACTGAAGGTGGTAATCACTACTTTAGCCGCGTCACCCCCGACTGTCGCGCCCTTCTTCAGTCGCGTCACCCCCGACTGCCGCGCCCAAAAAGGGAAACTTCTTCAGCCGCGTCACCTCCGGCTGCCGCGCCCAAAGGAGGAGTTGCTGATCGGTTATTTTTTCAGTTATCATCCAATGAGGCTATAAATACCCCCTAGAGCCATCATTGATGAGAGATCCAGGGTAGAGAGAGCAGATTGGAGCATAGAGATTTGGGCTTTTGATAATTTGGAGGAAGAGAGAGTCTTCATTCTTCACAAACATCCTCAAGAAGCTTTTGGCGATTCCTAGAGATCTAAGCTCTGACTTGATCTTTAGAAGAGTGAACATCTTACATCGATAAGAATCCCTAAAACCTTCACGATTCAATCAGAATCTGTGAATCGGTGGTCCACGGGCTAACGCACCCCCGGCACAGGCAAAGATCCCGCGCAAGCAGCGATCCAAACAACGATCCTGCGTTTATTTCTAAGGAGCTTGTTATTTAATTTTTGTTGTAAAGAGTAGTTTTACAAAGTACGGAGCTCACTCTTTTGTATTCATTATAATCGATAAACAGTTATAATGAATTCTACGACAAAACTTGTTCATAACGCAAATAAACTGGCGACCACAGTGGGAGCCAACGGTCTCGCTGCCGAGACCGTCGTGTCGCAGCCGATCAAGATCCCAGTTGAATCCACGATCGAGTACGAGTTCGACCGGGCCAAATTTGATGAATATCTTTCATCATCCTCTTCAAGATCTTCTTTGTCTCACAAGTACAAGAGGATCTCACAATTGAAGAAGGCTTACACGCCAAAGAAGGCTAAAGGTGAAGACTCTCACCCAATTGTTGCCGAGGCCTCCCCTCGCAACATTATCCCGGCGACCCCCAAAGTCGGAAGCTCTGCTCACGATGATTTCTCCTCAATTGAGGAATCATTCAATCGAAGTTTGCTAACTCTGACGAAGAGGGCTCGTCAGCGACAACGCCAACGCCTCGCTCGTCAAATGGCTAAGGCCTTGGAACAAACCGACGGGGTTCGCCGCTACACGGACCTAGAGTTGAGGAAGCATCAAATGGTTCAGTCGTCCCAACGACAAACCACTCACATTTCTACTAAACTTACGTCAGAGGAATGGACTCTTGTCAAAATGGCTCGTTCAACTCTCAAAGAACGTATACGAAAGCGTCGTGCAAATGCTGCTCATGCACGTGCTCTTTTGCAACAAAGACAAGAAGAGAAGGAGGAAATGGTGTCTAAAAAATTACCAAGAACCAGCCAAGTGTGGATCCCCAAATCCAAACTTACACAAAAATTGGATCAGCAGGATCAATCCTTCAACCGCGGCAGTCTTCACTGTCGCGGCACATCCTTCAACCGCGACAGTCCCTACTGCCGCGGCATGTCTTTCAACCGTGATAGTTTACGCTGTCGCGGCACGTCCTTCAACCGCGACAGCTTACGCTGCTGCAGCACGTCCTTCAACCGCAACAGCTTACACTACCGTGGCACATCTTTCGACCGTGACGATCTCCCCTGCCGCGCCCAAAAGGAAACTTTCAATATCTCTCTTTCGACTCTGTCGACATCCATTCCTGGTTCGTCTACTGCAATCACTTCTGATATGTTACCAGTGAAGTCATGGGTCAGTCTCGACTCATCAGAATTTAAGATCACAACGGCGGATCGCCTTGGTCGTTTACCTGATGATCGAGGTAGAGTTCCAGTCAAAGAACGCTTGGGTCTGGTGAATGAACCTCAAATAGATTCTTACACTGGGGGTCGTAAATATCCTCCTATCAGGTCAAAACACCTCCAGGATGGGAAAACCCTAATTTCTACCCGTTTGGGAGTTCGTAACAAAACTCAGAAGCCCGTTAAGACTCTGCACCCGTAAGGGGGTGGTTCTAAACGTGTGACTCCTGACATAACCTTGGATCACTCGAAGGCAACAATAAATTAGTCTGAGAATGCCAACAAAGCTTTACACCCCAAGAAAAAAATGTCTTCGTCAAAAGACATTGTTATACCTAGGGGGTTGTACCAACAGACGATAGGATTTTCTGGCAATCATACCGATGAATCATACTATCAAACTGGAGGTGTGAATAAATTTTAAAACATAATTGTACGAGAAATGAACTCTCATTGTTCCTGTGCACGACTCATTAGAGCAGTACTATCAGAATGTGGCTACTCTAAACGAGGAGTCATCCCGCAAAGAGCCTCAATGCTCCCGAAACTTTTCACCGAAATGTCGAAGTCCAAGTCGAGACATTTCCGCAAGAGAAAATCAGCTGTCCAAGATGACGAATTCCCTAAAGTCACCATCAACATGACCGATAAAGGAAAATCTAAGCGGCATTCAAGTGACTCAAATCCCGACTTTTCCCCGGGAGGAAAAGTCAATTCAAGAATAGTTCAACGGATGTCTCGACTCCAATTAAGAGCCATCAGACGTAGGGACTACAAGAGAATGCATGAAGGAATGTCCTCAGAGGATGAACTTTCAGACACTTGTTCTGCGATTGCTTTGGATGATACAATATCTAGCACGGGGCAAGCCAGAGAAGTGTTCACAATCACTCCTGATCAATTTGCTCAAATGCTTCAAGAAGCTCTAGCCAAGCAACGTGAAGAAATTAGAGCTGAAATGAAAATGGAGATGGAGTTGGCTATCCAACAAATGAGAGAATTGCTAGCTCAACAACCTCAACCTCCTGAGTCCAGTTAGCAAGCTGAACCCAGACGCCACACTCAGAATGTTATAGATGATAGCGATCCAGAAGTGGATGAAGTCATTATGGCTGATACACCTCCCAATGATAATAACACTGGGGGTGGTTCAACGGATACTCCCAACAATAATATTGAGGGTGGTTCAATTGCACCTCTTAATAACACTGGGGGTGGCCTAATTATTTCCGCTCAACATCACTCAAAGAGAGATGAAGATGAGGATAAGAAAATGCAAGACCTTGAAAACAAAGTCAATGCTTTGATGTCCGCTCAAGAAGTAAAGAAGATAGGTATTTCGTATCCCTATCCAAGAGAATGGGATTCAATACCGTACCCGGCAAAATTTAATCTGATTAACTTCACACCATTTGACGGGAAGGGCTCGCCTACTCAGCACTTGATTTATTTTAAGTCTCATTTGGGAGTGATCTCTGGAAACGAGGGTTTAATGATCCGATCATTCGTTGGCACCCTTCGTGGGTCCGCCTTCGATTGGTACCGACGTCTCAAGCCAGGGAGCATCAATTGCTGGGATGACATGGAAAGTTTATTCATCAGCAATTTCTTCGATGATGACACTGAAGTGTCAATCAGAACCCTTCTGGATGAGAAGCAAAAAGACGGAGAGTCAGTTGATAATTTTATCAAGCGCTTCCACAACAAGGCAATGAATTGCAGAGATCATGTTACAGAGGAGTTCATCCTGCAAACATGCCACAATAATCTCTCCATCGATGTCCTGGAAGCCCTGGGGGTCGTACCATTCAAAACTTGGAAAGATTTGAAAATACGCGGTGAACAAGCTGAACACTTTCTTAAAAGAAAGAAAGTTAAGAGAAGCCAACCGACGATATCTACAATTGCTGTGAACGCGACTCTTGATCCGAAGTTCCAAAAGGAATATTCTTTCGAAGATGATGAAGCTCCAGCCATCTTGAAATACCTCCTCGCCAACGACAAGATCGAGCTACCACCTATTAAAGATCAGGAGGGAGCTAAGAGGGTTATGGATCCAAACTACTGTGCATACCACAGAAGGATTCTTCATCCCACCAAGATTTGCTTTGGACTCAAAAACAAAATCCAAGCCTTAATTGACTCCGGCGTCATAACGGCGAAACAAGCCAAGTAAAGACGACTCATACTCCATTAGGTACACGAGTATAAACTGTTTTCCCTAACTCCGATGAGTATACGAGTATAAACTACTTCTCCATGCACTCCAAAGGGTATACGAGTATAAATGTTTCCCAAACCTCTGACTGATATAAGAGGTTAAAAAAAACTGCTTCCTTAAATTACGCACTCCAATAATGTAACCAAATGTGATTAGACTCAGGTTCACCTAAAAGCTGGGGGTGGATACAAGGTTATCATGTCTGAATACGAAGGCAGGAATCAAGACCTGATTCTATATCAAGAACAGCAACATTGCTCATAAACGAGAAGTTCTTGAAAAAGTACTATTCCTAGTACATACAGGATAACCTATTTAACGGGAAGTTCCTAGAGAATGCTATATATGGTATTCTTAAGGATAACCCGAAACTAATTGATTATTCAAGGTAAAAACCAATCATCTGAATAATCCACTCTTAATCATGATAAAAATGATTAAGAACCTCCCACTGTGGCTATTTAATCATGTCCAAAATGATTAAAACCCTCATACTGTGATTTTCAGAGCACTCTTTCATTGAGATGAGATTCAATGACTTCATCAAGTCGATCTTCCCTCACAAAACTCTAAAATCCTTTAAGAATGAAACATTTGCTTTTCTCCCATCCGATTCTTGGTTGGTTTCAATCGTCGGGATCAATTCCGCCAACTCCCACTATTATTTTTCAAGCACTCTTTCGTTGAGATGAGATCAATAACCTCATAGGGTCAATCTTTCCTCACGAAACTCCCACAATCTAATTATGGAGTGCTTGATGATTCACAGTTCTCCTCCATAAAATCCTTCACTGACCAAATCAATTAACGGTGGGTCCACCAAAATGCTTCGTGGTTAAATCCATCCAAACTCTCGTTGTGTCTAAGTCTTTAACACTCCTACTGTTGAGCTCTGACACAACACCCAAAATTTCAATCCATGATAATTGGCAATCCCCATTTGGTCAAACCTTCAAACAGTTAGGACCAAAGCCAGAATCCCCTCTTGATTCCTTCTATGAATGAGAGGTCCACAAATTGAACGATCAAACCTTTAAACAATTAGGATCATCTCAAATTCTCATTTGGTCAAACCTTTAAATAGGTAGGACCAAAACCAAAACCCCTCTCGATTCCTTCCATGAACGAGAGGTCCATAAATTGAACGATCAAACCTTTAAATAGTTAGGATCGTCTCAAATTCTCATTTGGTCAAACCTTTAAACAGGTACGATCAAAACCAAAACCCCTCTCGATTCCTTCCATGAACGAGAGGTCCACAAATTGAACGATCAAACCTTTAAACAGTTAGGATCGTCTTAAGTTCTCATTTGGTCAAACATTTAAACAGTTAGGACCAAAGCCAAAATCACCTATCGATTCCTTCCATGAATGAGAGGTCCACAAATTGAACGATCAAACCTTTAAACGGTTAGAATCGTCGCAAACTCCCACTCGGTCAAACCTTTAAACAGTTAGGACCAAAGCCAAAATCCCCTCTCGATTCGTTCCATGAACGAGAGGTCCACAAATTGAATGATCAAATCTTTAAACGGTAAGGATCGTCTCAAACCCCCACTCGGTCAAACCTTTAAACAGTTAGGACCAAAATCAGAATCACCTCTAAACAGTTAGGGCCGAAGTCAGAAATTCATCTCGATAAATGAGAAATTCACCTTCAGATCGGGTAACCAAACCTTCTGACTATTAGGGTTATCAAAATCTTTTAGATTCTCGGAGTGGAGATCCCACTCTTAGTTTCACCTTTTCAGATTCTCGACGTGGAGATCCCACTCTTAGTTTCACCTTTTCAGATTCTCAACGTGGAGATCCCACTTTGAGTTTCTTTTGCAGCAGGAGGTAAAATATAAAATTCTTCTTCTCCGGTATCGGGTTCATCTCTACCAACAAAAAAAAGACCAGGAGATAGAATATAAAATTCTTCCTCTCCAGGATCGGGTTAATCTCTACTAACAAAAAAGAGACAAGGAAATAGAATATAAAATTCTTCCTCTCCATCTTCGGGTTCATCTCTACCAACAAAAAAGAGACAAGGAGATAGAATATAAAATTCTTCCTCTCCATCTTCGTCGGGTGGTACGTTCCCGTATAAACGACAAAGCCTATGTATTCAACATCATAGCACCAAGTCTACGAGAGTTTATTCTTTTAGCACAACGTTACATGCATAACGGACTTAAACAATTTGCATGCTAGCTCGACTCAAACGGTAGTCGGTAAAGGCTAACCAAACCCGTTGATGGCTGAGAATTTGCTAAAAATTCTATAAATGTGAGGGTCATTGATGCACCAGCTCCATTAGTTGGTCTCATGGCTTGAGGATCTAATAACTTCAGAATAAGATTCGTACATGCAGATGAATCAGCTTTAATAGTTGGTCCTGTAGCTCCGACATTTGGGACCGCTATGCTCCAACGTCTTAAGAGCTTAAACTGTGTAGACTCCAGTAAACGCACGAGGATAAACTGTGTTAACGCCTGTCAATGCGTCAATGATTTTTACCAAAATAAGGCTAAAAAAAAGTCCAATGGATGGTCTCAGGGGATTCAATTACGATCCAGATATGAATTCCCAATGAAGACAATCAGTTCAACATCAGTTCAACGACAAGAGCTAATTCACAAATCAAAACATCAAATTCAGTTCAAGATTTCGACAACGGTCAAGCGATAAACGTAGCACCGGAAGAATTTTAGCTATTCTACAAAGCACTGAGTAGACTAAAAGATGAAGAAGTCAAGAGTTGAAGCTGTTCGCAAGTCCTTCTACAAGATCTCCTCAACTAAGCACTGAAGAGATTGCAAGTAAAACCTATCATATCCAAAGTGTCCCAGACTCCTCTATAAAAGAATAAGTCTGAGATACTTTGGAGGAGGTATCTGTAGGTGTCTAAAAATACCTATAGATATGAATATCCCTATCTAAGTCAGAGGAGATCATTCAAAGCCAAAAGAAGCAAATAAACATGTGAAACAACATAGAAGAACAATATGAACACCCGCGACAAGGAACACCGACGCGCATAGTCGCAGCAGTGAAAGGTGTTGTGCATAGAAACAGAGTGATTCGTCTATGGGAAGTTGTATAGCTCTTCGTTAGCTTTCTAACGCATCTTGGATCACCTCATTCCAACATCGGACGAGGAAGTTAGAGCCAAAATACCCGAGACAACGCAAACTGCCTCGGAGGTGCGCGTCAGCGTCGACTGCCGCGGTAATAGCGCGGCAGTACAAGGTGACGCACAAGAAAACAGAGTGACGCGCCAATGGGGAGTTGTAGATCTCTTTGTTAGCTTTCCAATGCATCTTGGATCACCTCATTCCGACATCGGACGAGGAAGTTAGAGCCAAAATACCCGAGACAGCGCGAACGGTCTCGGAGGTGCGCGACAGCGGAGACTGCCACGGTAATGTATCGCACATTTAAGCTATTATATGATCCAAATCTGAAGAAGCTCAAAAGACAAAAATGTAGATCTCTTCGTCAGCTTTCCAACGCATCTTGGATCATCTTATTCCGACATCGGACGAGGAAGTTAGAGCCAAATTACTCGAGAAGTCCACTGCCGCGGCAATGCGCGTCACCACCTACTGCCGCGGCCATTGAGAAGCTGAACACGTCATTTTTGATAGTTTTCTTGAGTTTAGAGTTGAGTTACTAATTATATAGTTACTTTGTTACATTAATTATTATCCTTTTATAATTAATATATGAGGTAATCCTAATATGCGTTTGTGGGTATGTATAGCATTTACTCATGAGTTGTTTATAGTGTATTTACACATTTGTTGTTTGTTTGCTTCGTTTTCGATATGTATTGTTTTGTCATTGTAATAATATACAATGTATACACGTGTTATTTTTTTGTATTTATTTTGTGATATTTTAGATATTTATGCCTTTTATTGTGTTATTAGTTGTTGTTCATTCTCTATTCATTATTTTCGTTTACTTGTGTTGTGTTTTACTTTTTTATTATTTTTATATTTACTATTCTCTTTTTTATTATAGTGTATTCACGTATATTATTATATTTATGATGTATATTTTTATTGATTTATAGTCATTCATTATTTCTAGTATCAACTCTGTCTAATCATGTTCTGTTTCATGTGTTATCAGTGTTTATGTTCATATATTCATTAATCATTCATGGTATATTTATTTATAACATATCGGTGTTTTTATTATACAAATTGATGCCCTTATTACGTTTTTATTTGTTTATAAATCTATTTTATCTTCCATAGTCATGTTTTATGTATTATACATCACTATTTATGTATATTTATACAGATCGTATTTATATGATTTTGACTATTATGCCATATATTACTATATATAAAATAATTATTATTGTTATATCTTGTTTATATTTATTATTTTATCTTATGAATATTACTAATATTTCTGATTTATTATATTGTTTGTCGAATATGTATAATTATGTCCTTCCTATTATGTCTTGTATAATATGCCTATTTTGGATCGCTTGTATACTCTTACGTCTATTTTTATCATATAATATTTTGTGAATATTTACATATCTTTCATGTTATCCCTTATATTTATCTAAACTATATATACGTTTGATTCTTAGCTATTTTGCTTTTCTTACATACTCTTCAAATATTTCTTTTGCTTTTTGCTTGTATATAATTCACCTGTTAATTGTATTGTGTTTTTATGTTTTTTATTTTATGATATTTATCATCTGCTTGCGTATGAGTGACTAATATTTTGTCTTTTATTTCCTTTATGCTTTTCTTTTATTATTTATATTGTTGAGTTGATATTCTTTATTATATATTTTAGTGATTGACAACTTTTGAATCATGTATTTATATCATATATCATATTTTGTATGTTATATATTTGTTATATTTTGCTAATTTTGTGTTATTGATTATATTTTAACACCGTGACGTGTTATCTTATGATACTATATAAATAATATCATGTTGATATTATGTTTTTCTATGATTGTATATTTGTTATTGACTTCTTTGTTATTATGCTATGTTTGACTGATACTTATATTTTTGTCTGTGCCTAGATGTTGTATTATTTTATAATTTGATACGTATCAACTATTTTATTTACTATATACATGCTTCTTTATACCCGTGTAATCTTTTTTTTCAATATATGTTCACTCTCTTTATGTTATACTTACACCATTCTTATTATTTATACTACATCCAGACTTTCTTATGACCTTATGTTATATATATTCCCTTGATGAGATTTGCGTACTTTTTATACTTCTGCTTTATCATTATTCCTGCTTATTTTATATCTTCTAACTATACATTATTGATTTATACTATATACCTTTTACTATTAATTGTTATCATCATATTCTGCTTGTTTGACTTTGTATTTGACTTGCCCATATAACTTATATTTGATATTAATGCCTAATGCATTCTCATAACATGTTTCATGCCTTATATATACAATATGTGAATTTACATTCATATTTTTCTCATCTTCTTTATTTATAGAATATTATATCTAGATGATGCTTCGTATAGAATATTTTTATTACTTTCTATATGTGTGCTATAAATATTTTATATTGACTTTATATGATTAAATATTATTTTGTGTCTATGGTGATAACTTAGTGTTTTATTATAGTGAATTGTATATTTGTATTCATATATGTGACGCCCCTGGGTTCACACAAGGCTGCAGTCCAATGTGAGACCAAGAATGTCAAACCTGTCATGCACTACACCGTGCAATAACATGTTTCACCATCATAATTAATATCTATCTAGTAGAGTCAACAATAGGTGTAGGTACAAAAGCAAGTAGAAGATAATACAAGAAATAACTGATGAAATGATAGTGATCACATTAATATCTCATCATCCAACATACAGAAATACATAGTCAATGTCTGAATAGATAACTGGAATACTCAACAAGTCTCAAATACAAATATTTGACAAGAGGAAATAAGGCACACAACCTTTACAACTTCTAGAATAAGACTCTCAAATGTCTAAACAAAAGTCTACTGTGGAACTCCAAAAGAAAATATAACTAAGTAGACAGCTGAAGCTAAAATGCATCGCCATCAACCTGCGACTCTCCGGGCTCCTGGCTCGTTACCTGAAAGGGGGAGGGACAACGAGCGTCAAAGCGCTAGCGAGCAACATCACAACCAACCCCAAGGGAACAGGGCTCGTTGTATAAGAAAATACATATAATACATAATAGATCTAAAATCATTGATCTTACTAAAGAGGATTTTAGTATTTAGAAATTTACAACACAAGCATATGTACATCGAGCGAAATAATCCAAACAAGGAAACACTCATGTATATACCTTGCATCTCAAATTGTAAATCCCTAAACACCAAACCCGAGGTTCTAGTACAGGAACAATAATAAAAGAAATACAACTAATCTCAGAGCATAAGTACAGTGCCATGTCATAGCTTACATGAATAACATGTTATTACTTACATGAATATCATGTCATAATCTACATATGTGTCATGTCATAAACTCCTGTGAGAAAGTCATATACATGGTTAAGAAATATGTCCGATACAGGAACTAGATACTGTGGTTTCCAAACACATGGAATAAGTGGCGAATGTCCAACACGAGGACTGAAATAGATTATAGTCCAACACGAGGACTGAAATGGATTATAGTCCAACACGAGGACTTCTATGGATTATAGTCCAACACAAGGACTGTGCAACAGTGAAAAGTATATGCGGATAGATATACATAATCTAAACTCGCATGCATCTCGGTGTACATGTCTAAACTTGTGTCAAAAGTCAACCCACATGTACAGATAAATTATTAACATGGTGAACTAGTGTCAGGTCATCGAGGCGACCCCGAAAAGCGACTCAAACAGATCAAGAATCTGTAAAACATCTCATCAGTCGACTGATGTGTCGACTGATGACATCAGTCGACTCATATGTCAACCGATAAGCTCAGGCAGCACAGCCTCAGCTCACCAGTCGACCGATCTGTCGACTGCGGAGCTGAGAAAACACAATCAATCCGTCAGTCGACTGATGCTGAAAAATTCGGCCCGTCGGTCGACTGATCAGTCGACCGATTGACTGCAGAAACTCTGTGCAGGTTGATTTCTACCATACAATCTATCTAAAATCATCCCCATCAATCCTAAGAATAAAGATACTGATATCAACATGTATGAACTAAACTGAAACGAAAATTTCATGTATAATTACATAAACAAAACCCTAATCATGTGCATTCATGTTTTAAAACATTCTTAAAACAAAACTCGTGTTAAATCTCTTATAAAAACATTTCAGATCTAGATCTTCAATTCACAAAATGTTGGTGAGTTTTTTAACATTCTGAAATCACATATTTTCCCACTATATGCTATAAAAATCAATCCTTTGTACAAAAATTACATTTTTGGCTCATCAAAACTCATAAAAACCCTTTGAAAACGTTTAGGAAAATAGGACAAGGTTGAGCGAGATGTTACTCGCCTCTGGGGTGATGAACAATTCCTGGATCTGAGAGAGAGTGGTTCCCCTTCGCTGCAACGTGACGATTTCGACGAAAATCCTCCAAGTTCTTCCCCAAATCACCAAGAACAAAACTAGGGTTTGAGATAGTGGAGAGGGGGCTAGGGTTTTCTCAGATCTAAAGATGAGAGGGGTGATTTCGGGTGAAGGAGAATATATATGAACAGCTAAACCCGACCCAAACCCGAACCAAAACAAAACAGACCCGGAACCTAAAAAACTAGAAATCAGCGTATCAGTCGACTGATCGGTCGACTGATCTGGCAAATTCCAGTTTTTTGTGCATGTTTTGCTTATTTGCAAAACCATCGCACAAAACTCTACACCCATACTCTCATATCATCTCATATAACTTGTTTTCATGTATATCAATGACCTCAAGCTATTTATCATAAAAGAATTATTTACTACTAATAATTCACATATAAACATTATAAAAATTACGGGGTTCTACAATATATCTCTAGTGTTTTTATTATAACAAATTGTATATTTATATTGTGAGAACTTAGTATTTGTGTGTCTATATTTTGAGTTGTGTTTTTCTCACGCTCTACTTATGGATATGCAATTTATTTTGAATTCTTCTCTATATACGTTGAGTTGAGCCTCTCCTTCCATATCTTTGTCCTTGGGTTATTTTTAATTTCAAGGATGGAATTTATTTTAAGGGGGGTAGAATGTAATGATCGTGAATTTTGATACTAGTTAAATAATTTTTTGGGTATTTTAAAATATTTAATTATTAGTTTTAAAAGAGTATTTGTATTTTCCTGATTTTCTAGAAATTTTTACGATTTAAAAGTTCAAAATTTATATTTGTTTAAATGATTTTAATATTTATAAATTAATTTTGTGTAGTAAAAATTTCTGGAATTAATTTGTTGTATTATCGATACTATTACATATCATTTTAAATAATAAGTTGTATTATTGTTACTATTACGTATGATTTTGTGTATTATGTTGTATTATTAATTACATATTATTTATATAATTTGTTATATTATTTCTTCTATTGCGTATCAACTGTTGTATTAACACAACCGGTACGTTTTATTGTGTAGATAATTTTTCGATAATTATTTAATTTTAAATACAAGTAAATATATATTTTATTAATTATTCTTGTTTAATTGTATAATTTGTTGTATTATTATGATTATTGCATATCAACTGTTGTATTAATACAACTAGTACGTTTTAATTTGTAGATATTTATCCCGTAATTATTTGATTTTTTAAATATAAGTAATTATTTTTATTAATTAAATTCGTTTAATTACCTAACCCTAACCCTAATTAAACTATATATATACCCCTCCTGTTCATGAGACGCCGCCCCCACCTTTCTCTCTCTCCTCTCTCATTCTCTCTCTTCCAGCCCGCACCCAACCCCACGTTACACTCCCTCGTGGTCGCCGATCACCCTCCCCCTCCTCCGTTCCTCGCCCCCTCTACCCGCGCCTCCCCCAGCCGAGAACAGACCAACCGCCCGCGTCTCCGACAATGCCCTTTCCCGCCTTCCCCTCTCTAGATCTTGCACCACCACCACGCCGCACCCCCTGGACCTCCGCCGAGCCGTCCGAACCCGCGCTTCTCTCCCCGCCGCCTACACCACCCTACAAACCACTGCCCGATAGCCCCATCTCCGACCTCACGCCTCCAATCTCACGCCACCATCGCCACCATCCCACGCTCCGACCCCTGTCACCGTAGCCCCTGTCCCATCGCTGCTTCTCCCCAGATCCGAGCACCCGATCCCGCAGTCCGACCGACAAAAGCACTTCCTCACCGTTCGTCATCAACCGCCTACCGTAGGCTCATACTTCAATGTCGCTTTGTTCGACGTACCCGAGGTAAGATCTCTATTGCTCAAATCTGAGTTTTAAGATATATTATATGCATATTTTTACTGAATTGTGATTAGTTATAGTTTTTAAATTATGATATAATTATCCACGCATGATATTATGATAAGTAATTTAAAGGAAAATTATTTTGTAGAAAGGGTTATTTTGAGATGTTTTTAGAATTATTATGATGAGAAAAGAATTTATCTGGAAAAAGGGATTGGTTTTGAATAATTATTAAAATAGATAATTTAAAATAATTTATTTTAAAAAATAGGTTATTTTGAATTGTTAAACTATTTTGTGAAAAGATTATTTTAGAATAATTATTATGATTTAAAGGAATTTTATTTTGAAAAAGAATTATTTATTTTGGAAATAATTAATTTATGATCTTATATTGGTGGTTGTAGACTGTGACATTTTATGTGTAAAACAATCACAGTTTTTAATTTCCTTTTTGACCGTAGTTATATTAGATGTTATCTAGCTGCTGATAATTTTTATGAGTAGTTTAGAAGTTCGAATAACAAGATATTAAAGAAACATAACTGCATGCATGATTCTACTGTTCATAATTACATTTTATGTTTTGCGATTTATTTTAATGTGTTTGACTTGTCATGATTTTATTACATAGAATTAGCTGCATTTATTGTTCTTTGTTGTGTTTGAGAACCATTAGTAGTTCATGACTTAGTGACCTCGTGCATCATGAACAGACTTAGTGACACGTGTGTGTGCGTTGACTAAATTAGGAGGTGAACCAGAATTCTATTATAGGTCATGTTTATTGACTTAGAAAGACAAGAGATGTTAGGGTGGGAAAGTCTTAGTTCGCATGATCAGATACGATTGTTGATTATCTTCCAGGCTCACACCAGTGAACCGTTTCGCACTGGGTTTAGTCTGTTAGGCCAGTGAATCGTTTTGCACATGGCCAGTAAAATCGTTTCGTCACCCGAGTTTTGCTTGAGTTCGGACCAGGCTGAAATCGGATTGCGTGTAGTCCTCTTACCGAATTGTTTTGCGGTATTGGATGCGTGTAGAGAATCGTGAACAGTCAGTTTTTCAGAAATACGAACCTTGACCTATTTGAGATGTGGACCAGTGAGTTTTTAGGATGGCTAGTTACATGACCTTATTTCTTAGATAAGTATGAATTCTTGTGAGATATAGGCTAGTTGTATTTCTTTTTATACATAGATCAGGATTAATATTTATTTATCTACAATTTAAGACATATGGTGTATACATGAGGGTTTCCTTGTTTGGATTATTTCGCTCGACGTACTACGTCTCTTGTTGTAGATTTTAAGTATTAATTCCATCTAGTTGTATGACCTTATTACTTGGATGGTTATTCTGATCGCTAGCTACATGATCTTGTTACTTGGTTGATTTTCTTGGATTCTTCTGATTATTATATTTTAGTGATAGATTGCATTTAGATTATTTGTATTCCAGCAGCATGCTTCTATTATTATTAGGACAAACTTTCAAAACCATCCTATTTGCAAACTTAATCCCAAAAAACGACCTCTTTCAACTTTATTTGCAAAAACCAACCTAGTTTCAGCCTCAGGGCTGAAACCAGGTCGGTTTTTGCGAAAAAAGTCATCAAACTTCATGGGAGTTTAACTCCCGTGAAGTTTAACAGGCATTTAATTAAGCTGCTAAACTTTACGGGAGTTGAACTCCCGTGAAGTTCATTTCATGAATTCTTGGTTCCCTCCGCCTCATGAAAAACTCCAACTGCCTCCTCACATCCTCCTCCCCCACCTCCAAGAACACCCTCCTCTCCCTCCCCATCAAAACCCCCACCCCCCTCGCCGCCCCCGCACCGTAGAAGACCCTGATCCTCTGGCAAATCTCGTAGACCCCCTCCACATCCTCCCTGGCCGCGGCGCCAAGCCACCAAAAACTCCAAAAAAAATCCAAATCAACCCAAAAAGACAATCCGATGAATCAAAATTTCTTACTTCGGTTGGCAATTTTTTCTGGCGATTTCTTTAGAGGGCAAGAAAACGAAGTGGAAAGGGGAATCGATGTGGTGATTCTCTAGCTTCCACTGAAGAGAACAAGTTGAGATTTTCCCCCACATTCGTCTTGTTCTACCTGCTTGAATGCTCCTTGAGCTCAGCCAGGCTTGAAGGAGTGGAGCCGGGTGAGGAGGCGGTTGGGGGAGCAACCGAGGAATGCGGGGGAGAGCGGGCCGATGCGGGATCAGGGGAAGCTGAACTGGGAGAGGGCGGAGACGGAGGGGACGAGGAGGGGGTGGTTGGAGAGGAAGGGGGGAGGGGAGGCGGGAGAGGAGGAGGCCAAACTGGGAGAGGCCGATGCTCTTGGAGAAGAACGTGAATGAATGCGGAGGGAATTTTTGGGTTTAAGGAATGAATAACGGAATGAAGGCGGTGGGAATCGATAAATAATGGGAACTTCACGGGAGTTCAACTTTGTGAAGTTTGTTTAGGTAGTAAAATTTCACGGGAGTTGAACTCGCGTGAAGTTTTAGCAGATAGTTAAAGATCTGCTAAATTTCACAGGAGGTGAACTCCCGTGAAGTTTCGAAAAAATATTTTCAAAAACCGACCTGGTTTCAGCGCCAGAGCTGAAACCAGGTCGGTTTTTAAAAATAAGTTCGAAAGGGGTTTTTTTTGAGAATAAAAGTCTAAAAAGGACTGTTTTGAAAATTTGTCCATTATTATTATTACTGTTTTTGCCTTGGTCGTTCGACCATTTCTTTCTCCTTTGAGGGATCTTACCGTGTGCTATGCACGCTGACGTACACCTGTTTTCTCTGGTATACGTCAGACTTAGAGGACGGACAAGTCCAACTTGGAGATGTGCCAGAGCCATGATATTCTTAGCAGGAATGCCTTGCAGACAGAGTTGAAGAATAGGTCGAAGCTCAGTTATCTTTTCTTAGTTGATGGTCCTAGTTGCTTTTCCAGTATTTCTTTTCTTTCCCGTTGGATGATGTATTTTATATTTCTTCAGCACTCTGTTGTTCAGTTATGTATAAGGGCATGTTTGACCCAAACTTTGTGTCTCGGATGATATATTATTTGTGATATAGATTATTTCAGTTCTGAGTTGTTTATTATATTCTCGCTATCTATGATCGGAGACCTGTGCCTTTGCATTTATTTCTTGACGCTTAGCGTATTAGGTTGAGGAGAAATGTTTATTTTTATTTATTCTTCTTAATCTAATACGTCGCGGGCTTGTTCACGTTCCGATTCTCGGTATTTTGTGAAGCGGGGCGTGACAAATTTCAAACAAGTAAGTTGTTAACATTATTTCTTTTTTCCTGCTCAAATTTTCAACTAACATCCAACACCATAGTTTTACAAAATACTAATAACTAAAATTAACTAAATTCAAAACCAAAATTTTCGAAGTTAATTGGGAACTTACTTGTTCTTAGAGATTGGCACATCCTCTATCGAACATCTCCTCCTGTGTTCTTGAAATTCCCGGCCCTTTTTCATGCACAATAGGGCCAACATTGCATCGTTACTATCCTCATCCTCAGAGGACGTCGGAGAAGAAGAACCGCTGGCGGGGGGATAAGGATGCAGAGGCGGAGGAGGATGATTCTCGCGCAGTCTTCTTCATCAAACGAGCGATGCCGATGATGAACCACTTCGTATTGTGTGTTGTCTCCTTCACCCTTCTCCACATTAGGGTTCTTGGCCATTTTCCTCATTTTTTAACAAAAAATTTTGTCGGATTTATGGACGTTTGAGTGAAAACTAGGGTTTCGATTTTAGGTTCTCAAGTTTATGGAGAGAGAGAGAGAGAGAGAGAGAGAGAGAGAGAGAGAGAGAGAGAGAGAGAGAGAGAGAGAGCAGGACAGTTTTGGTGGAAACGGGTTAAGGGGTAGAATTGAGTTTTTGCAAAAAACTTCTCCATGTGCTGACTTGGAGGAGTATGTAGGAGCTAAAACATAATTATTTGATGTATTAGGAGCTGCCTCACATTAAAAACAATACAGGGGGTTGGCCATAAGAGCTTTCTTTTTTTGGGGCCTTAACACATTTTTTTCATGTTATAGTTAGTGTTGGTTAAGAATGTTTCCTGATAAAAATTCTAAAATTAAATAATATTTTCTGATAAAATTATGGAAGTTTATCTAATAATTATCCAAAGTTAAGGGAGTTTCTTTTAAAAAAAATTAAAAGTATCTTTAGCCATTTGTTAAAGAAAATACATTAGGGCCCGTTTGGTTCCAAATTTTTTTTGGTGAATCCCTGACACAACCCCTGTTTTCTGTCAGAAATTACCCCAAAACGCCATTTTTTGGGGCGATTTGGGGTGAAACCTGCCACAGATGGGACACTGTGACAGGCTTTCCCCTGTTTTCACCCTAAAAAAATCGCTACCAAACAGCACCTTAGTCTTTGAAAGATCCGGAAAGTCGAATATGTGCTCCTCCTCTCAAAAAATAAAAAATAAAAACTTTTGTTGTTCCTGTTTTACGAATAGTAGAAAAAAGTATACTTTGCGAACCAAAAAAAAGAACCCAGCGAAAATGAGTCTGTCCTCCAATGACGTGGCTCTTTCTTATTGTACAGATCGGTGGGCCCACAACGTCAGTCACATTGTAGTCGTATAATCAGCAGTCCAACAAACTCACCTCTCCATCTTCACACGTGTCCCTTCCCTGCTAAATTGCGCCAGCTTTCTTGACACGAGACAGCAGAGTGATAGCCACTCCTCAAGAACCAATTACCCCCCTCCCCCCCCCACCAGTACTTTCTAATTCGAGCTTCCATCATCATCATCATCAGCATCAATGGCGACGCCGCCGAAACCCTGGAGGGCCGAGTACGCGAAATCGGGGAGGTCTTCATGCAAAACCTGCAAGTCTGTCATCGACAAGGACCAGCTGCGCCTCGGCAAGATGGTCACCGCCAAGCAATTCGACGGTTTCATGCCGGTGATCACAAAAAAGCCCTAACCCTAGTTTTCCAATGTTAGGTTTTTAATGCATTCCTTTTTAGGTAATTTCTCAAGAAATGGTGGTTTCTTGATTTGGGTTTGGCTTACTGATTCGGTGCAGGATCTTGAAGATTAAGTTGAAATGTTTTCTGATGATTTTTCTGGAATTTATGGAACATTTTTGTGGCTTAAAGAAGCAATCTTGCTGTAGGAATCGAGCTCTAGTTCTATTTTTATGATTATGTGATGAATCCATTCAAATTGGAGAACCTACTACAGACTACTAATTAACTCAAATGTTATCTGTTGCTGAATTTCTTGTATCTCAGTGAATGGATGATTTACACGTGCATAATGCAATCTACATGTTTTATTTTAGTCCATTAGATATTTCTGTGAATTTTATTGACTCAAGATGAATTGCCTTTAGAGGAAGGTTCAAACTAGGGGAAGTTCCACAAAAGAAATTGAAATAAATCTGTTGTTATTACATAGTTATTGAACCTATATTTTTCATGAATTTTCAATTTAGACAGCCCATTATCATAACTATTATATAAATATAATTTTTTCGCTTTTTATTCTTTTTTTTATTGTAATATGTATAATAATATAGTTCCATGTTACTATTTCAATATTGACGATGTGTTGACTGATGTCAGTGTGAAGTCATATGTGTGACTTGTATGATCATGGTTGTGGAAACGGAAATCAAAGTCTTTTGGTCCTTTTTTATGCAGAGATTTGAAAATATATATTGATTCTTAAAGATTTTTTTAATAAACTGTTGATTCGTCTGGTGTCTACAATATAAATATGATTCATCTACTCCTAAGAAAGTAACAAACTGTTATCGTTTCAAAATGGGCTCTCTTTCTGTAGTTAGTGTGATTTATTTTTGTTCAGCATATTTCATTGTTTTTTATGCTAATTTCTTCATTGTTGATCAGATGTGGAATCATGCTAGTTGTGTCCTCAAGAAGGCAAAGCAGATTAAATCGTATGTTTTACTCATCTTCTCTGCGTGAGATTGTGGATTAACTTTTTGGTCAATATTTGAGATTATGTTTTATCAGTTCGAGTCTCTAAAGCAAATTGAGCTATATAAATGATTATTTCTTATGACAATCTTCACCAGCTTTGATGATGTTGAAGGCATAGACTTGTTACGTTGGGAGGATCAACAAAAAATACGGAAGTATGTCGAAGATGGTTCTATGCAAACTACTTCTACTGGAACTGCTATTGCTGACAGTGAATGTGCTATAGAAGTTTCTCAAACTTCTCGTGCTACTTGTAAGCGCTGCAACGAGAAGATCATCAAAGGAACGGTCAGTATCTTATCAAATAGTTCAATATTACTTCGAGACACCTTTATCAATTTATGTGTTATTTTTGGAGTCCAATTGTGTTCCTTGGACTAACTTGACCCTATCTATCTCCAAATTTCTTACGGGTCTAACTTATGTTTTTATGGTCCTATAATGAAACTTCATAGGCATTCTGCTTACCAGTCATAATTATACTGATAATTGATATGTACTAAATCAATATGTTTTAGTCTATGTTACCTGGGTACTTCTATCTGGAGCGGTACCCGAGAGTCTGACACATGCCCATACCCAAACTCCTTCGACACTCCTTGTAAACATGCAAGACATTTATTCGGCATGTACTCAATTATACAATATATGTTTAAAGTAAACTTATAACACTTGTCATACAATTCTTGGACGTATATCCTAGAGTTCACATCCACTTCTTGAAACTTGTTGGACATATGTTGGGTTTTGAACTAGATTCGGAAGGGTCATTTGGGTATCTAGTTAAAAACAAGCGATTTTCTAATTTATAATCCACATAATAAAATAAAGATAAAAATGTTATCGGAATTTTTGATTCTTATAACACATGAATGAAAAACAATACCGATTTCATGTAACTTATTAATTTCAATATATAATAATATGTATATATAAATATTTATATAGTTGTGTCCCCGTACCCTACCTCTTACAAATCTGCCATTATCCGTACCGGTACCGGTACCCGTTCCCATGCGGCATGCGACATTGGTTTTAGATATGGAAAAAATGAACGTACACTAAGCGCCTGTTTGGCATCCTTCGAAAATGAAATCGGGATTGATCCTGGTCCCATTTAGGAAAGAACCTTGCCTGGGGAAATCTTGGCTTAGTGTTGACCCAGTTTTTCCTAGGGCAAGAAAACACCCCAGAACCAATTCTGTTTTGATCCATCCCCTCCGTAGATCAAAACATGGATCAAAACAGAACAGGTTATCTCTAAACTAGGCCAGGATCAATCTGCCCAGTTTTGAGAGGTTGCCAATCTGGCCCTAACTGTCCATCCATTTGGATGCTTATTCACATGTCAATCTGCATGTACAGCCCCTAGCATACTTGAATATCAGCCTATCTATCTAAGCTTTCACCTACACCACATTATCTCAAAACTCTGTGAGCAAAGATGAAAGATGATTAAAGGCCTAGAAAACATTTTGGATCTTTTATCTGAACATGTAATTCAAGTAACAGATCCACACTTTCACCTGTACTAAGTTAGCCCGTCTATCACAGGGCACCACAGCAGCATCCTCATGCGAGTCCCAGCCAAGCCAGAGTCGCAACTAATCTTGGAAGTGGTTAATATGCAGAAAGTTATGTAAATGTCCATATGTGATAGATGGAAACTTTAAAAAAAAGGGGGTTTTAACATTAATATCTACCAGGTCTACTGGCTACTGACACTGGATTCAAAGTGTCAGTGGTATCTAATGTAATTGGAAATTTCTTATGATACATTTGCTGTAGAGATTTCTGTTAAAGTTCATTATGGCAACAGGAGAAATAATATGGTAGATGTGTGGTAGTCATTTTGAATCCAAACTCTGAAATTCACCCCCATTTAGTTGCATCTGCAAACAAACCTAACCTGCGCTCCTCCACCACAACTAGTTGCCACACCACCCATACTGGCACCCGCACTGAAAAGAAGAAAAGAAAAGATAATAAAGAAAAAGAAAAAGAGAAAGAAAGCATCAATAGCGCTCCCAACACAGCATTAAAAGAAACAAAAAAAGCACCCCAACTAGGCACCCACCTACCTGAAAAATGATCACCCGAAAAGACCCATACTACCAATTGTTTTTTTCCTCTCATGTTCTTTACATTGTAAAAGACACTACCATATTTGTTGCAAGAAGCTTCTTTTTTGCATAATTGATATTTTCTTTTAATCTGATGTTCCTCTTTAGTGGCCTAAAGCTCTTGATGTACCTGGGGTTCTCTTTCCATAATCCTCTTTAGTGGCTTATTGATCTCCTTAAATGTCTGTGATGATTCTTGAGTGGTTCTTGTCTATGCTGTTTTTGTGAAGTTCAACGCTTTATATTTAATACTATGATACGAAAATGATTTTAACCAAAGAAGGTCCTGGTGTTGTAGGAACAACTTATTAGCGTGAACGAACTAGTATGTCTGCTCTTATCTAACTAAGTGCTAATAGATGGCCTGGCCTGAATTGCAGTCCTAAAAGATAAGCTGATACCATAAAGTGGGAGTGGCTTGTGCCACTGTTCTTGGTTATCAGGTCTAAGTAAACTAGTCGAACGTAGTTTCGATATAATTTGAGAAATTCATCATATGCTTTGGCTTGATTTTTGACTATTTGATGGACTACAGTTAAAACTTCCATCAACATTGGTTTTATTGCCTTCTCTTTTCTGCTGTTTAGGGGACTAACAGACTTGATTTTTTTCTTACATATCATTGAGGGAAAAAAATGCTAATAATAGGATCTCTGAATTTCTAATTTTATGTTAGGTTCGCATCTCAACCAAGCCAGAGGGTCAGGGTGCTAGGGGTGTAGCCTGGCTCCATGTCCACTGTTTCATACAGATGTCTCCATCAGTTAATGTAGAGAAAGTTTCAGGTTGGGACAATCTTCCATCTGAAGAAAAAGCAGCTGTTTCTTCTCTTGTTAAAAAGGATTCTTCTACCACTAAAAGAGGTAATAAACATATATTTGTTGCGAGGGAATCTTCTGGTACAAGGACTTCACTTCTGTATAGCTTTCTCATATTTTTCTCCATGAAACTTTAGAGGATACGGGAAAGGAAGTAAAAGCTGCAGCTTCTGATCAGACTAAAGGCGCTAAACGTAAAACAGATGGGAATGATGAACGGAAAACTAAAGTTTCAAAATCAAATGAAGATGTATTAGCTGGTGGGTCTTCAAGTAGTGGCAAGGCTGTTGATTTAGAAAGTAAGCTGAAAGAACAAACTAATGTGCTATGGGACATAAAAGATGGGCTTAAAAAGAATGTAACTACTGCAATGTTACGACAAATGCTTGAAGCTAACGATCAAGATTCAGGAGGATCAGATAATGATCTACGAGAGCGATGGTGATTCTTTTTAACCAAATTGGCATAAAATACTGTACCAATCATTTTCCTTTTTAAATTGTTTTGGTTATTAGTGTTAAATCAGTTTGACATGATACCATTCATCTTTGTTGATTTCATGAATCTTAGGAGTTTGCACGTGATTTGTTTCTCTTTGACATTTTTATTGTTCATCCAACTGTTATTCTAAGTCCAATTCCTTGTAGCTTGGATACATAGAAACTGAACGGTATGGGTGTTAAAAGAGTTCATCCATCTACCTATTTGTTACAAAAAAGTGATGTAATGACTGACATACTAACGGCTAAATAAAAAAATGACAGTACACGTGTTCCTGAAAAGTCTTATTGATGGCATATATCCTGCAAAAGGTCTGTTAAGTTTTAAGGTTTTGGCACAAGCATGAAAAGAAAAATGAATAGAATGTGGAAAATCTGGCCATACTATAACATTTAAGTTAACTACGATAACTATTGGAAAATAATGCTCTATTAATGCTTTTCAATTATTAAAGATTTTTTTAAATGTAAGATGATCTTCATCATCCATTCAGAAATATGTCTGTTAGTTATTAATTACGTTTATTATATTTGGATCATTCATATATTCATTTGTTTTATAAAAGCACTCACTAGTCAATACTAGAAATCTGGTCTCACATTTGAATTACTTGGGTGTATTGATAATCGTACCAGAAAAGCCTACATTAATATTGAAACAACCATGTGTTGATCTGAAAAACCTCAATGTTAACTGTCAATAAGGTAATTCCTTAAAATTGAAATGCTTGATTTCTGTCAATTGAACTTCTTTTGTTAATTGAAGTGTATATGTTTCATGTTTGGGCTTTGTCTCGACTCTTAAGTCTTAAGTGGAAGTCTAAAACATAGTGCTCAAGCTTTCTGTAGCAAAAACACAATAATGTAGCAGGATGTGTAAGGCACATGCTTTTAGCATTTTAGTAAAAAATATAATCAGTTTTGTTTGGTAATCCACCATAACCTTGAGTCAGCCATTATCATGTCGAGTTGAGCTCTGTTAATGCTTAGGAGTTGGCTTCTTGTGTACAACACAGTAGTACAGGATCAGTAGGTGGTACAGGATTCCAGCCTCAAAATGCTAATATTTTCATTCTAAAGCCTTAGTTCAGGTGGCGCTCCTGCTGTAGTCTATTTATTTGTGGAAAAAGCAAAGACTTCACTTAACATTCCCAACTCTCTTTTGATAATGTAATGCTTCCTAGAGAAGCAATTAGAGCAAAATGCACTTTGATGTTTCTAGAAGACGAGATATCTAAACTCTGCAGAGTGAATTTGTAACTAAAAAGGCTCATATATCGAAGTTCACATTCTTTTAAGTTTTAACAATGGGATTTGCCTCTCTACATACTTTCTTGCCTTTATCTATTTTTATTTGGAACAACATATTTGATTAGTAGAATGCAAGGAGGAATGACATTTGTTTTCAAGAGTCACTTACATATCCTTCCATGCTGTTTTGTAATCTTTATTGTTCTTAAATTTAGTCCCTCAAACCATTACACCAAAATTCCGAAGTTTTGGTGAGGGTTGAGGATTATTATTATTTTTATATATTACATGCCTCCAGTGCTCTTTTTATGGGCCGAAATCTGGACTCACACAATGGTGCCAAATTTTACAAAATCCGCTTTAAATTCATGCTTGGTGGGATTTGAACCTCGGTTGCTCTGGTACCGTCTTAAATTTAGTCCTCGTGACCATTACACCAAAACTTCTAAGTTTTGGTGACGGTTGAGGATTATATTTTTATATTCTTACAATTTTAAAGTCATGGCCTGTATGGATCTTTTCTGAAATATGTTATCTTTTTTAAGCTATGATAGAAGAAATTCCTCTCTTCATTTTGTACAATTCTAACAAGAAGTAATGTCATGTGTAAGTGCTGATGGTATGCTCTTTGGAGCACTGGGGAAGTGCCCTATCTGTTCGGGCTCTCTGCGTTACTCTGAAGGGCAGTATCATTGTAATGGTTATGTGTCTGCATGGAGCAAGTGTTCGTACTCAACTACTGAGCCTGTGCGACTCAAGCAAAAATGGATAATCCCTGAAGGGACAGAAAATGAGTATCTTCTAAAGGTATTTGTGAATGAATTCCATAAATTCCTAGTTATGTCGTGCCTGCCTTCACTAAAAAAATTGCTGACATAAATTTGCAATTTATGATATACTCGCAGTGGTCAAAGTCTCAAAAAGCGAAAAAGCCTGATCGAGTCCTTCCTCCAGTATCTAGTAAATCTTTGGTTCGTCAGATATCCCCAGTCAAGTCACAAACATATTATAGTGAAAGATTGGATGACCTGAAAATTGCTATTTCTGGTGACATGGTATGTGGTTTTATTTTCATATATTTGGGGCTGTGGATGGGTTGGTTGGGCATGCGTATCATATCTTGTTTGGTTTTTTTTTTTTTGTGGGGCGCGGGGGGGGGGGGGGGGGGGTGGTTATGCGTGATTCCACGCATATTATGATTGCTGTTGTAAAATTTTGTCCGTTTGTGTGTGGGCATCCATTTATTTGGCATTGAAGTTTCGCATTGCGAATTCCGGAATTCGCGGAAGTTTTTTCTCAAACATGTGTCATTTTCTGTGTCTTACTGGCTATTAAGGAGAAGCTGTTGAACCATATCTTTGTTTTGTCTGAATATTTAATACATAACATTACATTTCTTTTTTAATCTGTAGTTAGTTCTTTATCTTGTACTTTCCCTGTCTATCCCCCATACTCAATACTTTGTTATTTTGATTATAAGAGTCAACAGGAGGACTGGAAGAGGAAGCTTGTGGAGGCTGGGGGAACGGTCCATTCCAAGATCACTAAAGGCATGGTCTTCATATGGAAATGATTTAAAACATGTTCCAACTTCAGTAAAAAGTTAACATATTCACAGACCTGCTTGCATCAATTTATTATAGGCTGATTGAAAGTTTTTGCTGTTCTACAGATACTAGTTGTCTGGTTTTATGCAAAGGGGCAGCTAATTCAGATTCAGAAATAAGAAAAGCAAGGTTGTACATTTACTAATTTTATTGTCTTGGAATTCTCTATGTAAGTCACGTCATCTAAAGTTTTTCATGGTGGCAGGAGGATGAAAATTACAATTGTGAGGGATGAATACCTGGGCGAGTGTATAAAGAAACACAAGAAGCTTCCATTCGATCTATATAAAGTTGAAGCAGCTAATGAGACTTTAAAAAATGATACAGTAACTGTGAAGGTGAAAGGTCGGAGTGCAGTTCATGAGACCTCTGGTTTGCAAGACACAGGCCACATTCTTGAGGATGGGAATAGCATTTATAATACAACATTAAATATGTCTGACCTTGTAACTGGTGTCAACAGGTAAACCTGGTAGATATGTTTCTGGAACTGGTTGAGTTCTCGACTCTTATTTTCTTACTTTGCTTAACCTTAACTCTAAATAGGCTTTATGTTAATTTTCTTTCTTTCAAAGTTGAGTAAGTTGAAGCTCACTACATTGATGTTTGTTCTGAGCCGAGCAATAAATTAAACTAAATGAGAAGCATAACCTTTAGCAACTGCTGTGCTGGTGTTATGCTAATTTTTATTTAGTACATTGGGGAAAAAGAGATGCGAAGGGTCGATCGATCAATTATTCTTAAAAGTGGGGTGGATTGCTTTAGTATTTGGCAGTACGAGAGAGATGATATGCTATTGTACTTCCATCATGATATATAACGCAACTTAAGATTAGCATCCATGTGACATTTGGGGTAATTTGGGGTAATTGACAATTAAGCTAGACACACTCGGGAAGCTTAAAAAGGTTTCATAATTATTTATTAGCATCCATGTGACCTGCAGAAGTTTCATAACTATGGAATTTACATGTTGGATGACCGCTTCACATATTCCTTCATCTTGTTTTGTATGTTGCGAAAAAGTATTTATCTCCTAAGCTTGATACAAATGAGTTATGTGAAAGCATAATATAAACTGTCAATGAAGAATAAAATCTCCAAACATCATGGTAACCAATCCAAAAGATTTAAAGTAAACGAGGAAGAAGATTTAGTTCGGGTAGTACGTTGGGCTTGTTGTCGTGATTTTTGTACAAGCATTCAATATTTTAAATTGAGTCATCAGCTACCTTTAAGAATTGGTGAACTGCAGCTTAATCATCCTTTGTAAAAAATTTCAGTCAATAGCTATTACAAATGTAGTTACCATCTTTTGAGGACCTTAGAATTTTTAAAAATTGAATATCCTACATTTTAGCCTTTTTACTGCAAGTTCTTTGGTAGGCCCCTAACCACATTTTACATTGGCTACTACTGTAACCTTGAATTTGATTAGCACATCTAATTGTTTATTCTGCCCTTTGTAGTTACTAGCTTTATCTTCTAAAGAGCTTTTGTGGGTTCTTAACTAATCTAATTGCTTGGCTTAGCCTTATTAAACAGTTATCGTATAACGAAAGAAGATCTCAAGCTTGAAACTAGCTTGTTCAAGTTTGTCCACAGGAACCTACCATCAATGTTGGGCTCAAATTGTTTGTCCTCGTATATGCTAAATTATTTTGAACTTTCAGGTCATTTGAATTTGGTAGCAATTTCTATATCAATAATTAATTATAATAGTTTTGGTTTCGAAAATATCTGTATAAGCACTATTCATATATATGATTGTTTGTAAAGCCTTGTACAAGCTGAACTTGGCTTGTTCAGTTTTGAGTTTCAAGTAGAGCTCAGATTGACAAGAAACGATAAAACTAAGAAGTTTGAGGGCACTATGTAGTGACAGGCCATTTTAATTATGAAAAGATTGCACATAAAATCCCATCCAATGATCATTCATATGTTAAACTTGGGAAATGGGAAATGGGACCCTATAGAACCAGACCTCAACTTTTCCTTTTCCTCAATTGTTTTGTTGATCTTCTTTTTGGTATATATTCAATAATGTTCTAATGGCAGATGTGAATGGATGCACATGGAAACCACTTCAAATACTAAATGACAGGTGACGTGTCAGGATATTAAGTATTTAAGTATTTAGGTATTTAGCGGTACATGATTGACGAAAAATATACATCCCATGTACATATACTGAGTTTCTAATAGTCATCCCTCAGTGAAAATGATAAATCTAAGTACATATATGTTGACAGGATACCATACCATACAACAAAATGAGCAACCAATATAATAAGGACGTATGGCATGCTACACCATAAAATAAGCTATAACTTAAATAAAAATAAAGTATGAAAAGAACAAATAAGCAAATAAATGAACAAAAGCACTTGCAGTTTGTTTGTGAAATACCATGTTGGAGACACATCAGAGAACCCAAACATGACTGTGCTACATATTCCTTCATCTAATGACATTGAATGCACAAAATAGACGTGTTGGTCAACATGTCAGAAGCATTTAAAGTGGCGCTAGTTATCTTATTTAGTTTTTTTCTAGTGAATTCTGACCGTCTTTTCTCTTTTTACAGTTACTATATTCTACAGATCATCCAAGAGGATAAAGGGTCAGATTGTTATGTGTTCCGTAAGTGGGGACGTGTTGGAAGTGATAAAATTGGAGGGTTCAAATTGGACGCGATGTCAAAATATGATGCAATTGAAGAATTTAAACGTTTATTTCGTGAAAAGACAGGGAATCCTTGGGAAGCTTGGGAAAAGAGGCACAACTTCCAGAAGCATCCAGGCAAATTCTTTCCGCTGGATATTGTATGTGTAGATTTTTCATGTCTCCAACTCAAGAGTCTCTGTTTTTCTTACATCTTTGATGGTGGGTTTAATTGGTATTTGATCTTCATGTAGGACTATGGTGTTCCACGAGTACCGAGAAAGAAAGATCCTTCAAAAATGAAGAGCCTACTTGCTCCTCAGTTAACAGAACTAATGAAGATGCTTTTTAATGTTGAGACTTACAGGTTAGTGTCTGCTTTTTATTCTTCATTTCAACTTTAGTTTCTGTTAGTGTGTATTTCAATTTTAGAAATAAATCTCAGGGCTGCAATGCTGGAATTTGAAATTAATATGTCAGAGATGCCACTTGGGAAGCTAAGCAAGATGAACATCCAGAAGGGTATAAAAACCTGTTTTGTATCAATTACAGTGCACAATTTGAATTTACTCTCTATGTGATGTTGTAATGAAATTTGGCAAATATTTCAATGCTTTGCATTCTTTATAAACAGATATATGTCTTTAATTTCAGGATTTGAAGTGTTAACGGAGATACAAAATATATTAAATGATACTGCTAAGTGTGATCCTGCTGTTAGAGAGAGCTTAATTGTTGATGCTAGCAATCGATTTTTCACTCTTATCCCTTCAATTCATCCTCATGTCATAAGAGATGAAGATGATTTCAACAAGAAGGTAACTACTCAACTGCTTTTATTTTAGCAGCTATTTGGCCACTCTACTTTCTCAAACTAAACATCTTATATGTATTATGATTTTTGAAGAATGTGGTGAATTTGAAATCATGAACTCTGCTTGTAAAATTGTGATGATATATTTGAATGCTTTATTGTGGTACTTCTTAGTAAATTTTCTAGTTGGCTTTCAATATTTTGTACTGTGAATATATTATGAAGATCTACAATGTTGTAGTTATATTTGGAATAATATATTAAGAATATAAATTTGAGATTTGGTGATTGAGAGATATTAGGAATGTAATCAAGAGAATAGTTGTGATTAAGTAATTGTGTTTAGTCCCACATTGACTACAAAATAAACTTCTTGTTATTGTATCCTTATATAAATAGTAGTTGTAGCTTTTGAAATATGAATAAGAATCTATAATATTTTATTATCTAACATGGTATCAGAGCCACGTAAACCCCAGCCTCCACATTGACTACAAAATAAACTTCTTGATATTGTACCTTATACAAAGAGTAGTTGTAGCTCTCCAATCCCTCACCATCAAACTCCTCCCTCTACCATTATTGGTAGTAGCAGTCATCTTCGATGTATATATTCTTGTCATCGCCTGTGCAGCCTCGATTTCCCTTCATTCACCATCTACTCAACTTGTTGACACAATCGCCACTATCGCTTATATTCTAGAAACCTTGACCACCATTAGCTACCGAAAAAAGATTTTGATTGAATCAAGGTTTAGTTTGGAGTTTGGTTCGATGAAGGTTACTTTCTTAGCTTCATTTATTTGGTGGATCCTTATAGAGCAAACAGTTATTTAGCAGATCCCTAAAGAAGGATCACTAGTTTGTTAGATCCCGAAGAGGATCGTTTGTTCGGTTGATCCGTGAAGAGGACCATTTGTTTGGTTGATCTGTGAACATATTTTGTTTGGTTGATCCGTAGAGAGGATCGTGGTTGATCCGTGAAGAGGATCATTTGTTTGGTGAATTCCTAGAGAGGATCGTTTGCTTGGTGGGGCTTGAGTGAGGATTGTTTGTTTGGTAATTACTTGGTCGATCTGTGAAGAAGATCGAGGTATCGCATTTGGTGATTTTGGCTGAGGTTGTTTGTGGTGGAAGACATTCAAGTAGAAGACTAGAAGATGAAGACAACTATGATGAGAAGATCACACATAAGATTTCAGCCTTTCAAGTCGTGTCACAAATTGGAGTGAGTACATCTTGTTTGTAACAAGCCGGACATATATGATATACATGCTCCAGCTTGAGAGGGAGTGTTAAGAAACATATAATAAAGATCTATAATGTTATAGTTATATATTAGGAATAATACATTAGGGGTATAAATTAGAGATTTGGTGATTGAGTGATTATTAGGAATGTGACTAATAGAATAATTATGATTAGGTAATTGTGTTTAGTCCTACATTGACTATGCAATAAACTCTTGTTATTGCATCTCTATATGAAGGGGCGTAGTTGTAGCTTTTGAAATATGAATGAGAATCTACAATATTTTATTGTTTAAAATACTGTTAGCCTTAATATGCGACACAATTCTTTACCTGGCTTAGTTGCTGTGGCGCAACATACATATGAAACTGGTCCCACTTGCATGGCTCCTCATTTTTTCTTTTCACTGCCTTTATTAGTTTCACAGTGTTCTTTTATCTGTTCAATTGGTATTAACTTCTGTAGTTCTGGTAGCAATGGTTTAACTTATTTTTTCTTCTCAACAACTTAATTATATTATTTACTTTCTAAAAAGCTCAATGTTCAGTTTACAGTCATCATTGCGTCTATTTTTGCAACCATTCATTTGAGTTAGCTCAGAACCATTGATTCTGAAATAACGAGTACTGTCTATAGTAGAAGGATTTGCTAGCTACTTAGGTTCCTGTTCATCTTTCATATCTATTCTCTTTCACTCATTGAGTTAGTTCAATTCCTCTACCTGGGAATTAAGAAAAACTATTTGTATGTTACTGTTATAAGCGACAGGTGATAGAAACAATATGATTGTTCAAATTTCAGGTGAAAATGTTAGAAGCTCTTCAAGATATTGAAATTGCTTCTAGACTGGTGAATTTTGATAGTGAAGATGATGAATCTCTTGATGAGAAGTATAAGAAGCTTCACTGTGACATTGCTCCACTTCCTCATGGTAGTGAAGATTATCGACTGATTGAGAAGTATCTTCTTAATACTCACGCTCCGACCCATAAGGTTGAGCATTCCGTAAACCAAATTGAATGAAAAATGTAGTTGGTTGCTCGTTATTGTGTTTGTAATTACTGATTCCTGATGATGTTTATCAGGAATGGAGCCTTGAACTTGAAGAAGTTTTCTCTCTTGAGAGAGAAGGAGAATTTGATAAGTATGCGCCACATCGAGATAAACTCAAGAATAAGATGCTGCTATGGCATGGTATGTTGTGATAGTTAAACATATAACATTATAGGATCTACAAATACTTAAATACTTGGTAGACAAGTGACTCTGCTAAGATTTTTGGCTATAATGAAATGCAACTTTTCCTTGCATTTATCTGAAGGATGAAAACATGTGAAATTCTATTCTTGGTAGCTTTTACCTTTCCCTTTCCAGTTCTCTCATTTTGTTTTCTTTTATGTGTTCTTACAGTCAAATTTTGCTTAGCTAGTTTGCAGTTCCCATATTACATTTTTCTAGATAAAATTACCTAAGGATTTCATATAATGTTGATGTTGCAAGCATGCAAGTATTAAGCTCTTTGTGTGTGGTGCATTTAGTCTTTTAGACTTCACAAGCAGATTCTAGGACTATTTGAGGAAATTGAATTGCATTAGTTTGTGTACACCCATCAATCCCTGAGAATGACATCAAAGGCGTGTTGTTTTGTAGACCAAAGTGATTTTTCCAGTCAACTTGGCGGTGGAGGAGCATCTCTTATTGGATTTGTCCCATATTTCTAATTGCTTTAAGTTTGTTCTTATAAGTCGGAAAATTAATTTATATTTCAATCCTAGTATATGCGGATGCCAAACGAAGACAACATATTTAGGAAAATAAAAATTAAAAGCGGAAAGGCACTTGGTACAGTTTTTTCCAGCAGAAATATGTAACCAATTATACACTTGACAGGTTCTCGTTTGACAAACTTTGTGGGTATTCTTAGCCAAGGTCTAAGAATAGCACCTCCTGAAGCTCCAGCAACAGGGTACATGGTATTCTCTCTATCCTCGCCTGCTGCTTCTATATTTCTTTAAATTGAGTTGGTTCTCACTCTCTAATTTTGCTTGATAGTTTGGCAAAGGAATTTATTTTGCTGACCTGGTTAGCAAAAGTGCACAGTACTGCTTTGTTGACAGAAATGATCCAGTTGGTCTCATGGTTCTTAGTGAGGTTGCTTTGGGAGAGATTCATGAGCTCAAGAAAGCAACCGTAAGTATCATGGAAAATCTCCAGAAAAATATAGTAAATAGAACACCCAGTCATAGTGTGTGGTGTGTGCGTGTGTGCGGAGAGGTTAATGGGTATTGTATGTCATATCAAGGGGATTCTCTCATACGATGAAATGGCCCAAAATTGCTGCTTGGTAGTGACGTGGATTTTTTGCATCCGCACATTTAAATGTGCCCATTTAATATATATATATATATATATATATAT
>BQKN01064888.1:67395-105237 GCA_022839385.1 Asparagus kiusianus | reverse complement strand
TTTTCGCCCCCCTCTCCGCCTTCTCTTTTTTTCGCGGGCCCTTGCGTCGCCTGGGCGGCCGCGCGCCACGTTTTCTTGGGTTTTGGGGACGGGAAGCATTTTCCCCTAAAAGTTTTTATAGCTACCTTGTGGCCATTTCTATATACGCGCAATACCAATATATGTTTGATTGAAAGTTTTTATATCTACCTTTTGGATGTAATTATATGCGCATGATTCAAATCCTCGGCCGTAATGTTGTCAAATTCAATGTTGCAATGGTCTATTGAGGCAAAACTTCTGAAAAAAGTGATTTCAATTATCCCTCTTCATAATGTTGCTTTAATAATGTTGTTAGTTGATAAGTGGGAACATGATTGTCTCTCTCAACTAAGGGTTCCTTCTTTATAACCAAATCTTACCTGCTCCCATATAGGTTTTGTTTTGTTGATGTGTCAACTTACTATCATGGGATATAAAGAAGCTTGTTTTGTTGATGTGTCAACTTACTATCATGGGATATCAAGAAGCTTAAGAATAAAGCGATCTTGTAAGTACATCGATCAGGTTTCAAGAAATCATGAGTTCAAAACATAAATTGCCATGCATGAGAAAGAATGTTAAAATTAATATGATCGTTGACATTGTTCAATTGGCATCCCTATTTTAGTTTCCTCTTGTTTTTATTTATAGTTTGATGGCAGAATGTAGAAATATCACTTTTGTCCTTCATGTTTGGAAGTTATTGGGCGTTCCAAACATTAGCTCTGTCATCAACCTAGCCTCTTTTTACAAATTCTATCAAATCTTGCTAATGTCGTGATAACGTATCATTACCATGCCAGCGAAAGGATTAGTGAAATTTTAACTCTGATACAAACTTGTAATGTTGCTATTTATTTATTGATGTGGCAGTAATCTGGCAAGAAAAACTTATTTTTTCACTAAAATTTTTGTTGATATGATGATGATGTTGGAGAATTTTACTTTCCTCGCCTACTACAATATGAACAACTTGGAAGCCAACCCACAATCAACAATATATAAAACAACCACAATCAAGAAGAAAGAGCACTGAGATTTGTGTGGTTTGGTCAACCAACTTCGATCTACGTCCACGGGGCAACAATACCAGAAATCCACTATGTATTAGGGAGAACTACAAGAGGAACCACTCAACTCTCGTCTCTCTCAATCTCTCAATCTCACATGTATAATCAACTCTCATATTATCTCCAAAGCCCTCTCCTTACAATCTTTTGAACGGACAAAGACTACGAAACCCTCTCCCAATGATGTAATCTTTTGCACGGATAAAGACTACGAAACCCTCGCCTCTCGCACAATATTCTTGAATCAGGTTACATCCTCTACTAACCCTAGATTACAAGAATATTGGCTCTCTCTCTATCTTTTCTGCTTGGTTTTTCCTCCAACAATAGAAGGATATATATAGGAAAACCAAAACCCTATCTTTAGCCTAACTTCCTAATTAGAATAGGATTCAAACTACTAATCATGATGAGACTTAATCTCCTAATCATGATAGATCGACATCCCTATCTAATTTTCATGAAGTTATACAAAGAATCAAAGACACAATCCTAACAATCTCCACCTTAGATTTGATTCCCAAGCCACCTCGAAGATCTACCATTGTCTTCTTGAAACTTTACCTCTCTTGATAGGGTCTTCTATTCCTTTCGCACTTCAAATCGAAACACCTGCACTCTAACTGTGTCGTCCCATGACCATCGCTATCATTTGTTTCGCCGTGGTGCCTCCACCTCTCTTGTGTACACCAAGAGATCTTCATCATCGCTGACATTAGAAGCAAATCAACCATACTCCTCCTCCTAAACTAAACTTGACAGTAGCCTTCCCCCACTTGTTGTCCTCTTACTCCACCTGCATCACTCGTCTCGAATCATATGAGTGCACCTCTTCTACTCCACACTACGAGCCGGATACCTCTATTTCCTCCATCACTTAGCTTGGACCGAATATAAGCGTTCATTGTCTTCACGTCCAATGCTACAATCTTCATCTCCATGTGTGTTACTTGGTCGTGCCCGCTTGTAAGCTCCACCTAATCTGGTACTGCCTTCCTCGAGTCTACACACCAACCAACTCCTGATCCTGCGATGACTTTGAACAATTATATGCTAATAATTCTACTGCTAGAGTCACGTCTGATTCTCTACACCAGTCTCATCCATCACTCATTCATTTGCCCTATCTTCCATTAGATTTGTCTCGCTACCAGCGTCAGAACTTTTTCTATACTTTCTGACTACTCTGAGCATAATCTAAAAAATCAGACACTCTCATCGCGTTCAGAGCACTCCAAAACCTAGGAATCAACTCCTGGATTGTCAAAATCTGCCTCCAAACCCTTCTTGTTTTTCTTTTTCTTTATCTTGATTCTTGTAACGTCGCAAATCTTCACTTTTGTATGACGTCTATCTTGCGAACTCGCTCTTGGATCCATCATCATGGTTCTGATACCACTTGTTGGAGATATTTATTCTCCCCGCCTACTACAATATGAGCAACTTGGAAGCCAACCCACAATCAACAATATATAAAATAACAACAATCAAGAAGAAAGAGCATCGAGATTTATGTGGTTCGGTCGACTAACTTTTGTTGGCCTTCTTGTTTTGATGATGTTTAACAAACAATTTACAACTAATATTATTTGTCTAGTGTTTGTGTTTTTGTATCTATTCTAGGCAAACAATATGTTGGAGGATGGATGGAATAGAGCCTTAATGATCATATCCAATGGAGGTTGGAGGAATTATGGGGTGAAGCTTATGCAATTCAAGTTCAAGATCCAAGTTCAGCTTCATCCGCAAAGTGTACCAAGTCAAGCTTAATTGAAGATCAAAATCGGCTTGGGTAATCTAGTTTAGGTTTTATATTATGTGTGTTTGATACTCTAAGCTCACTATCATATACACACACATTTTATTGGTTTCCTTGTATATATATACAGTCATATATATATACAACACAAGTTTTAGTTTTTATGTTTATAAATATGAAATTACATATTTCATATTTATTATTGTGATTTGGTTTAACTACTTAGATATGAAACAAATATATTTTCATATACATACTCATATATTTTATTTTCTATTGTATTTGTAAAAATATTGTATTCTTAGTTTTTGGACTTAACAATTATTATATACATATTTTATTAAGTCTACATAATCATTGTGCAAAGTTTCAAAACATGGTTTAGCTTAAATGTCAAAATTCATATGTTTACATTTTCGTGTTTTGGACTATTTTGCAAAATGATGATATTTCTCATTTGGGAAGTCCTTTTAGAAAACCAGTTTTTGTAACATGTGTATTATCATGTCTACAATCATTTTTCAAAGTTTTATAATTTTTGGAATTTATTTGATATTTTTAATCTGTGTTTTAAAATCAGCATACTGCTTTCAAACTGTCATGTTTTCATATATCAGTCCACGATCGACCGCCACGGTCGACCGCGCCTGAGTCTTTTCTATAGTGGGCAGCAGAAACTCTCGCGATCGACCGTCACGGTTGACCGTCAAAACTGAATTTCTCGCGGTTGACCGTCGAACTCTCTAGAGTCTTTTCTGTTATTTTTGTTGCTCGCGGTCGACCGCCGCAGTCAACCGCCGTTTATCCCAACGACTCTTTTGGTACAGAATCAGATTTTTGATTCGTAGGCTGTTTGGTCTTTTCCCTTGGGGTTTTGGCTGAGGTTTTGGGAGGCTATAAATACCCCATTGATCTCAGTTCTCAAACCCTATCCAAGAAATGTTTTAACAAGTTTTAAAATAGTTTAAGTTTAGTTTTAAGTTTGTTTAAGGGTTTGATTTGTGAAGAATTCCATAAGAGAAAGTGGAGATCAATTCATTGAGCTTCAATCCATCTCTCTCTCTCTTTCTCTCTCTCTCTCTCTCTTATCATATAGAGAAATTTTCCTAAACTCATTCTAGCTTTTATTCATAATTATTTGTTGATTATTATTTCTATTAAGCTAGTATTTACAATTGAGTTTAGTTGTTTTTATTTCACTCATTGTTCACACACACCCACATGAGCTTATTGTATTTTCATACATAGTATATTTCGGTTGGTAAGAGTTGTAACAATTGAGTGTGAGCTTTAATTGAGTTCTCACATTGTATTAGAGAACAAATCATTTGTTATTACATTGTGAGATTGTAAAGTTTTCGGTTAGCTAGAAAACCGAGTGTGAGGAGTGGACGTTAATCGGTGAACGTTGAAAACCGACATTGTGAGTGAGTGTATACGTTAATCAGTGATCGTCGAAAACCGACATAGTGTGGTTGTAAACATTATTCGGGTGAGCGTAGAAAACCCGGTCGTGATAGTGGATTTCTCCCCGGGAGAGGGGAGCGGAGACGTAGGACGGAAGGTCAGAACTCCGTGATCATATCGTGTGTTTGAGTTTGCTTTGGCGCACTTAATCTTATGTTTATATTTCTTGTCGCCATTGTCCATAACTCATTATTTATATCATCCACTATCTAGTTCATATTGTTTCCCCTTGTGTTAGTTTACATATCCTTACATATATATTTTTATCATATAGGATATATCTCATTGTTTATATTGCTTATCCTAGCTTACATATCTTCATACTTGCTAGGATAACTTGTTAATTAATTTTAATTGGTATAAAATCGGATTAGATTAGCATAAGACCCTAATCACCCCCCCTCTAGAGTCTAACAACTTCGACTTACGTCCATGGGGCAACAATACGAGAAATCCATTATGTATTAGGGATAACTACAAGAGGAACCACTCAACTCTCGTCTCTCAATCTCTCAACCTCACATACATAATCAACTCTCATATTATCTCCAAAGCCCTGTTCTTACAATCTTTTGAACGGACAAAGACTACGAAACCCTCTCCCAATGATGTAATCTTTTGCACGGACAATGACTTCGAGACTCTTGTCTCTCGCATAATATTCTTGAATCAGGTTACGTCCTCTGCTAACCCTAGATTACAAGAATACTCTCTCTCTCTCTCTCTCTCTCTCTCTCTCTCTCTCTCTCTCTCTCTCTTCTGTTTGGTTTTTCCTCAAACAATAGAAGAATATATATAGGGAAACCAAAACCCTATCTCTAGCTTCCTAATTAGAATATGATTCAAACTCCTAATCATGATGAGACTTAATCTCTTAATCATGATAGATCTGCAACCCTATCTACTTCTCATGAAGTTATACAAAGAATCAAAAACACAATCTTAACAGATGCCACATCATTGCGCAAGATTTAATAAAAGTTTGTAAAATATGCTTTGGCTAATGACGGAGGTGAGGTTAAGGATCACCAATAAGGATCACCTATAATGACTTCTAAACACCAAGAACCGAAATGATATTTGGCTGATACTAACTCCACTAAACTTTTCCCTGGCTAGTCTGATGTACTTTGGTTCGTGATGATTCATTGAAAGACCACCTTGTGAGATCAAAAGAGCTTATAATAGATATGCACAGCGCGCATGCCTCCTTGATTGAAACACATGAGAACATCAAAGCGTCTGTTTACAAAAGAACCTCTTTCTTCTCATAATGTACAAAACACCTCCTAAAGCCAACATCAAAGCGTCTGTCTACAAAAGAGCCTCTTTCTTCTCATAATGTACGCGCACCTTCTAAAGCCAGCCTACTTTAAAAGTGCTAGCAAGGGAATAGCAAATAGCCCTTTGTCCTGTTCCAATAGAGATAATCATTCAAATATAAAAGAGAACCCAACGGTATAGTTTACTATGGATCGCATGTCAATATCTCTCTCTCTCATGACCAAAGCTTTTCACAAACAAGCCAAATTCCTTGGGCAAGGTGATAGGAACAGTGCATGCAATATGAACATAAGTATTGGTCTCATGCATTATTACTGGATCAATGCCTTTAAAGCAGGGAACAAATATATAAAAAACCATGCATATTGTTCAAGAAACGATGTCCAAAAGATGATTACGGATGAGCACCCCTAAGCGATATACTAATCACTTAAACGCCCAGAATTACATGTAAAGTAACAATGCTAAGATGATCTCTTCGGGAGATTAGTAAGGCAAGAATAATTTGTCCAAACATACATGAATTCAAGCAGCAATTTTGATGGAATTTGGAGCACCTCAATCTCTGGTTATAGCGTACGTTGACATCTATAAACATATAACTTTCAAATCTCATTAATGAGAGGTTGCAATAATTAACGGTCTTTCAGAAATATATAACTAAAAAAACATCTTAATGCATAAGCTGAGCTATTTGAATGGATGATTCATTCCATTTGTGATGATCTGTATATGTTACATCTATAAGTTACAAAATTTGATATTGCATACTTCTTGTCCATGTGACAACCACTTGATGCTCAATAATTAGAAATAATATATCTACTATTTTGTTGTGTATAATTCAAAATCCTATTTTACATAATAAATAGAAATTGGCGAAATATCTCTAAAGGTATAAAAAAGTGCAATGTATACAAAAAAGTGCCACATGTCAAATCTTAAAAAAATGTCACGTGTATCAGAACATGACATGCGTACAACCAATTCTATCTTCTTAAGAATTCCATTAAATTAAAACTATTCATATCCAAAATTAGAAATTTCTATTAATAAAAAAATTAGAAAATTCTAATAATCAAATCTTTATTAATTCTAATCGAATTATAGTAAAAATTTGAAATTATTAGAAAGATTTAAAAATTAGTAATGAAACCTTACTATATCATTATTAATTCTAATAACTAAACCTTTAACAACTTCCTAATAATTTCAAATTTACAAACAAGCCTCTGAAAATTATTCATTATTGAGCGATTTCCTATAAAAAATATGGAGGTTTAAGTGAAAATAATGTAAATAATTTATTGGGGTTTCCACCAAATGGGGTTTTTTTTTTTTTTGGGGGGGGGGGGGGGCTGATCATTTGACTACACATGAGCTAACAATATTAATTTTGAGGGTTTTCTACAAAAAATTATCGGGGTTTAATGAGATATATTGGAGATTTAGTTCCAAACACCTAAACTTATTAGGAGTTTAGTGAAATTTAATCATACTTTAATTTTGAGTTTTTAATTAATATACCCCCAAAATATTAGGTATTTTTTAAATTTATCTCCAAATCATGATTGTAAAGTTTTCTCCCAAATTGTGCTATTCCCTCAACCCTCACCTTAACTTCAGTATGAAAGAGAGAGAGAGAGAGAGAGAGAGAGAGAGAGAGAGAGAGAGAGAGAAGCAGATTCACCTGTGCAAACACAAGCATAACACTAGTAATGCATATGAAATGAAAAGGGCGGATCATACAAAGTAATTGAATGCATATCATGCAGCTTAGAACATGGGCATAAACTAACTAGTTATGCGTGTGTTTTTAGTGCATGCTTGTAACGTCACTAGTGTACAGAGCTGTTGAACCTTGGGTGGTAGAAGACCACAAACACCTTGTTGCATCGAAACATTGCCTCAAGAGGGGGCAAAACTACTCTTATGAACTATCATAGTTCAACTCATTTATGTCTTACGTACCTTGCAGCTCCATTGTACTTATTTTCCATCATTAATTATCGCCCACATCTATATGATTAACATTCAAATTATCAACAACACCGAGGCATATACTAGCCTTCATCATTAGCACTATAACTATTAATCGAATTGTTTACTACTGCCAAAATCAAACAATATCAATCTAATTGTTTACTGCTTCCAAAGAGCACATAATGAAGCACGAACAACTTCTTAATTACCTATTAAAAACAACACTAAGTATACGTAGTCTAGCCACACACTGCGCCATTTATTCACCAATGAATACTTGGTTTAAGTTCTCAAAATTGGCAAATATATTTAATATATTTACATACACGATGAACCCTTACTATATCTTCTTCAACCAAGCGTAAGCCACCGACCTCAAGTCCTCCATGTCTGTAACTTGCCCATCGTGAGAAGCCATAGAACAGGACGACCCCTCCTCGAGATCACCGTAACAACCGCTACTGATAAAATTCGGTTGAATATTATTGTTTTCATTATAGCATGACCTAGATTCAAGATTCATCGATGCGTTTATAGGAGCAGAAGTAGAGCTATTTGCTGAACCTTTTGCAGTCTGGGCCTTGAGAGATGATAGTTGTGCTTGAAGCATGACAACCTGCAACATCAAAAGAAAAGAGGGGGAGAAGAAAAAAAGAAAGAAAGAAACAATTGGATTAATTTCCAAGAGATAAATCACTGTCACGGTGTAAGGTATTTATTTAAATAAATTAAGACTCCATTAATTTTCTCCTCTTTTGGAAGGTAAATATTTCTAAGAGCATATAGTATGAATCATACTCGTGTCAGAATTGAAACTGAGGTATTGTGTTAGTTCTTCCTTTCTAAATCCGATGTATTCATATATGAAAGTGGCTGACAATAAGTTGTTTCAAAATTCACCATTTGTTTCTCTTAGAGATGTTGAAAAAAATGCCCGCGATCGAGTAAATAGCTCTACCAAAAAAAATAATCAAATTGAATTGAAAAGTGGAAAGATTTGTACAAGTTAGGCATTTCATCACCACTTTAATTACAGAAAATAGTTAGGTGCATGAACAATATTATCAGATCTGAGGCAGAAGCAAGGTTCTATACATCTGTCCTTTCTTCACATATCTTTAGACAAAAACTCTGAATTTTTATAATGATAAATATTTCTGACTATGGTGCGAATCAAACTCATATTTAAATTGAAACTGAGATACCGATGCAAGTTCTTCCCTTTTGAGTCAGATATGGATTCATATCTAAAGAGGCTGATGATAAGTTGAAAAAATGAATCAAATTGAATCAGAAAATGGAAAGATTAATTTTTATAAGTTATGCCACTCTATAGTAAGAAAATAGTAAGATATCGTTCATAATTTGAAAAGATCGATAGACACTAACTTGTTGTTGAAGGGCGAATATATGAGAAACACAGCCATATATAGGATCTTGAAGGCGAGCCTGAGCTTCATAAGAAATGCTGAGGGCGGCCTCAGATCGATCGGTAGCAGGCAGATGAGACAGAAGCTTGGATGCATTGCTTGCACCGAAGACTTTGTGTATGGCTGCGAAATGTGCAGCTCCTTGCTCATGACTGAAGTATGGAGCAAAAATACAACCCTGAACACATTTCCTCCTTAAAAACTTGCAAGCACCACAGGGAGAGCCAAACCCTGACATCTTGATTTTAGGGTTTGTGATCTTTTTTTAAGTTTTAGGTGAAGCTTAATTTGAGGGTTTGTGCCTTTGATTTGGTTATATAAGATTATTAAGGATGGTGTTGTGATGAATAATTAATATAGGTTTGTCTCCTCAATGGCCAACATGATTACATTAGTTTTCTTGGCTATGATATAGGTTAGACTAAGTAGCCTACTTATTCATTTCCTACTTGTATGAACAGTAATTTTCAGTGTTGGTTTGATTTACTGAATGTGAATTGAAGAGATGAAGTGTGATGTTGAAGAAAAATGAAGGGGGAAAAAAATCAAGCTCTCTTCATTTCTTTAAAAAAAGGTCATATTGATAACTTTTTAAGGGTAAGTACATAGAGATTGTCTTCAAATTATTTCTACTAAAATATCATGTGTAGTGCACAGTATCTGCCAGAGAAATTAAATATCCAATAGACTTGGTTCATGACATTTAGGGGCTGTTTGTTTCGTTTCCCCCATAATCCAAAACCCACTTTCCTTCACTTTTTCACTTTCCTCCACTTTCCAAAACCCACTTTTCTTCACTTTCTCCACTTTCCTCCAATAATATTGTGACAACTCATCCCACCACATCACATTTCATACTTTTAAAAATAAACAAAACACAAGAAATGAGTCACATCAATCAACTCATCTAACTCACTTTCCCCCACTTTTCTTTATTTTCTATCATCTTTAAAAATTACTCACATCAACCAATAATATGGTGACAACTCATCACATTTCATTAAAATTTCCTTTCATCACTTTCCTCCATAAAATTTTGTAAAATGATTTTCCTAAGTATGTGTCACATCATCCAATAATATAATGACAACTCATCTCAACTCATCTATTTCCCCCCACTTTTAAGAAGGAACCAAACACAAGAAAAGAACCTAAACAAGGAAAGTGGAGGAAAACATCAAAAATTACTCACATCAACCAATAATATGGTGACAACTCATTTTCACCCTCACTTTCGGTTATAGCTTTGACGAACCAAACCTCTGAAAGTGGAGGAAAACATCAAAATTCACCTAATTCTTTTTCCTCACTTTCCCCCACTTTCGGTCTTTTTTTGCGAAACAAACAGGCCCTAAATGTAAACCAAAAAGATGTAAAATATTTTATTCTTTTATGAATCTTGAAGTTCAATGATCCAATAGTTAACATTCTTTTGGTGCACATTTAATATTACAAACCTTGAGGCTATTTGATACTTTCTCCGGTGTACTAATGCTTAGGATATGACATGACAAAGTTATTATTGCTCAATAACATGGGGGGTATATCTATAATTAGTCGTAACAAATAAATTAATTCCCTAGTCTAATGTGAACAAACAGAATTGCACTTGTTTTGTGCTCAAATTAGTAGCTTGTAAATTTATAGGATTACCTTCCCGTTTTGTTCTGGAAGCATATCATCCATCTCATGTGATCGAAGGAAACATAATAAATTAATCACACTTTGGAATGGTGATGTGTACCTTTAAAGTATGGTTAGGCCCCACAAGCTCCACTAATGAAACTCTTTCTTCGAATGTGTCCTTTAAATAAGTTCCACTTCCTAGGAACCTGTAAGCTCTTATCTAGATTCAGGTTACTTACTATGATTTGATTATGCACTTTATATACACCTCGGTGAAAAGAATCATGCATGATTGCTTTGGCGGTGAAACAATATAGATAATTATGTTACTAGCTACCCTACGTTTAAAATATGCACTAGACTTAGGTTTAGGTTTGGTAAGGGGTTTGAAGAAAAAAGGTGACGTGACGAGAGATGTAATAAGGTGGAGGGGTGGATAACCGTGTAAGCTTTTATGTACGGTTGGATGGGAGGAGAGGAGAGATGCATCATTTTCGTAGTATATTCTCTTTCTCTCTTTTGTCCTTTTAATTTGGAGGGGTTCCTCTCTTTCTAACTTTTTACTTTATTTTGTAACATCCTCTCCCTCTCCTCACTCTACTTCTCTAACCTTCTCCCTCCCAACAACTTCCTTACCAAAGGTAAATTTAATTTTTGTCCCTCCCCTCCCCTCACCTTTCCTCCTAAGAAACCAAACCTCTAGTAAGATTGAAATTTATTGGTATAAAAAAACATTATTATTTTAATTAGCGGGTCTGAAGGCGTAAGTTAGTATGCGATTTTTTCTGCTAACTTACGTCCCCGCTTAGATTTTCATTGCGAAGAAGAAGAAGAAAAGTGAGAAGAAAATCTTTAATATAGGATTGAGATCTTCTAACTCAAGTTTGATAGGCTCTGTGGATCAATTTGATACAAATTTGGCTGGAGATGATGAAGGATCTGATAACTATGCTATGGGCTCGACAGGTCCAAAAGGGGAGAAGAAGAAGAAATCAACGGAGGAGTTGCTCAGATCTATAGATTTCCTGGTCGATTCGCAGCATCCTATGAGTTCTTCAAAGATAACTGGAGTCCAAACTCGCCATCTAAGTAAATCTCTAAATTCTTGTGTAGGCGCCAGTAGCTCGTCTAGGGCGTCTAGGGCTTCTTGGGCAGATGAGGTTGAATTAGAGGTTATCTCTTCTGATTTACCTTTGATTCAAAATTTTACTTCCAATCCTTTAGGAGTTCTAGGCTCTGACATGGTGATTTTAGAATCGATATCTGATACAGACACTGTTCCATTGCTATCTGATTTGAGAAATTTTGTAGAGGCTAGATCTGATGATTTGATTAACTTTGATAAAGAAGCCAAAGGAAAATGTGTTTGTAAATTCTAAAGATCTTGTGAATTAAAATATGGAAAAAGAGGAGAATGTTAATATTCAAGATAACCCTGTAAATGGTCAGGATAATGGAGGGATTTTGAAGAAAACAGGTGCTGAATCTAGCAAATCATTTGTTAGCCTTTTTACTGATAATAGGAAATCGGGCAATGGATTATCTCTAAACTTCATGCCGTCTTCCTTATCCAATACAGTCTCATTTTCTGTTGATGAATGGAGGGAAGGAGAAGATTTATGGAGAAATACCTTAATTGGTCATGCCATAGGATTGAATGTCAAATTTAAATCAATGGAATCCTATGTCAGTAAATTATGGGGTAAAATTTCTATTCCGAAGGTTTCATTAATCAAACAAGGATTATTCCTATTTGATTTTCAAACTGAAAAATTGATGATAGATGTTCTTGAGGTTGGACCTTGGTTTTTTTGGGTTTAGACCTCTAATGTTAAAGCTATGGAGCATTGATTCAGATTTGGAAAAGTTGTAGGATTTTTATTATCCAATGTGGGTGCAATTTCCAAATCTAAGGTTAAATCTATGGAGCTCAACTGGCATTAGCAAGGTTGCTAGCCTTATTGGCAAACCCATTGCAACTGATGAACACACGGCTACTAGGCAAAGATTGAGCTATGCAAGGATTTTGCTAGAAGCGAAATTGCCATTGAAAGAGCCTTTACCTGATTATTTGACTATCCAAGACCTGATGGAAAAAGCTATACACAGTCAGTATTATATGAATTCAAACCAAAATGGTGTTCATTGTGTAGCATGATTGGTCATGATACTGAGCAATGTAGGAAGAATAAAACTAAAAAGATGTGGGTTCCTATCAATAGGCAGGCTAAGAAAGTTGCATAGACAAATATTGAAAATGCTGATAATTCTGGGCTTGTTAAGGAGTCTTCAGTTCAAGAAGGGACTAGAGCATGTTCTAATGCTAGTTATAATGGGCAGGATGTACAATTAACTTCTGGTTAGGGAGCACATACTGCTGAGAAACATGCACTGTCTGAAAACATGCACAGGCTGAAATTCAGCCTTCTGAGCAGGAAACTAGGATCTGGGAGAAAAATTCAGGTCAGGGGGTGTTTTTTCCTGGTCTATCAAATCTACAACATGCACATCTTCAGCAAATCAACTTCTCAACTCTGATTGTCAATGCATCTGGGTTTACTAGTGTTAATAGGACAAATATTGCAAGGAGAGTTTTTATAGCTGAACCTAATACTTTAGGTATTCAACTATCTCATTTCTCTCTTCTAGAAGACCCTTAATGTGTTGACAGTGGTGGAAAATCTCTATAATGCACCTTGCTTTTTGGAATATTAGAGGATTCAATAAGTCCTCTAAGCATATGATAGTAAAACAGTTTATTCAAGAGTATAATCTCTCTTTATTAGCTCTTCTGGAAACTGAACTCCCTGAAAACAAGTTACAACTTTTAGCTATGAAAATTACAAAAGGCTGGAAATGGATTTCTAATATGCATGAAGCTAGCAATGGAAGAATTTGGATTCTCTGGGATAGTGATATCTTCACAGTCCAAAAAATTATATTATCAGAGCAATATATTACTTGCTCAATTGAATCCAGGGATGGTAGATTCTCTAATCTATGTGCTATAGTCTATGCACTAAATCAAATGATTAGCAGAAGAATTGGCGTGACCTTCTGGCATTTAAGCATAATGTTAATAGTCCCTGGATAATTGGAGGGGACTTCAATGCAATTACCAGTTGTGATGAGAAGATAGGAGGTATGCTAGTTTCTGATGCTGATACAGAGGACTTTCAGAGTTTTTTCACCACAAGCTAACTATTGCATATAAGATCAATTGGATGTTTTTTTACTTGGAGTAATAAGCAAGAGGCTGAAAATAGAATCTGGTCTAGATTGGATAGATGTTTGGTTAATGAGGATTGGATTCATCTTTATACATCTAGTCAAGTGGAGTTCCTCATGCCTAGATGCTCTAACCATTCCCCTGCACTGCTAACTATTGAAGATGATGTTATTGAGGGTAAAAGGCCATTCAAATTCTTCAATATGTGGGTTAAGCATCCAAATTTTATCTCATATGTTAAATCAATATAGGAGCTGAACGTTGAAGGCTACAAATGTACAGTTTTCACTCAAAACTCAAAAAACTCAAGTATGCACTTAAAGAGTTGAATAAGAAACACTTTATGAATATAAGTGAATAAGTTCTTAGAGTGAAAGAAGAATTAACTGATAGTCAAAGGCTGCTAAGTGTGGATCTTTTCAAACCAGCTTTGATAACAAGAAAAAAAGAATGCATCAAAAAATATGACAGGTTGCTAGGTTGTGAATCCTCTTTCTATAAGCAAAAAGCCAATATTAACTGGAGTTTGGAAGGGGATAAAGGGTCTAAGTTCTTTCATTCTATCATGAAAAAGAAAAGGCATCTCAACAAAATTTTGATCCTATACACTAAAAATGGATCTAGAATCTCTGAAAGATCTGAGATAATTGCAGAATTTATTGATTATTACAAAAAGCTCTTAGGAATTTCCGTCTCTACTATAATTCCTGATCCAGAGGTGATTGTAAATGGTCCTCTTCTTTTGTCTGAACAAAGATATGAGCTCAGCCTTCCAATTACAAGGGATGAAATAAAGCAAGCTGTCTTCTCTATGTCTAATGGCAAACGTCCAGGTCCAGATGGATAAAGTACTCTCTTCTTTAAATATTCTTGGAGTGTCATCAGTGAAGAACTTTTTTCAGCAGTTGAAGAATTCTTTTGCTCTGGGAGGATGCTTGGTACGTTCAATGCTACCTCCATCACTTTGATTCCTAAAATTCTCAATCCTCAATATGCTGCAGACTTCTCACAATGCAATTGTGTTTACAAGATTATAGCTAAAATCATTGCATCTAGAATTCAAAAAGTAATGGGGGTATTTAATAAGTGATGCTCAGAGTGCATTTGTCAAAGGTAGACTTATATCAAGTAACATCCTCCTAGCACATGAAATTGTTAAGCACTATGGCAGGAAACATTCAACGTCAAGAGCTGTTTTGAATATTGATTTGAGGAAAGCGTTTGATACTATTAGCTGGGATTTCATCAGAGCTATGCTGAAAGGTTTGCGATTCCCTGAAATCATGATTTCCTGGATCATGGAATATATTTTAACCCCTAAATTTTCCATATCTATTAATGGCATATTTCATGGTTATTTTCAAGGAGCTAGAGGATTGAGACAAGGTGGTCCATTATCCCCATATTTGTTTTTAATTAGAATGGAGTATTTATCTCGGAAGCTAAACACTCTCAAGGATGATAGGATGTATAAATTTCATCCCAAGTGTTCTAGAATGAAGATAACTCATCTAATTTTTGCGGATGACCTTCTCCTGTTTGCCAAAGCTGACATGAACTCAATTTCAAGACTGAGGAATTGTCTAATGGAGTTTAGCCAGGCCTCTGGATTAGAACCAAACCCTTCTAAATGTTCTATATTCATGAGTGAGATTGATGAGCACCTGAGGAATCAAATATGTGCTTATCTTAACTTCTCTGAGGGGATCTTACCAATACGATATCTGGGTATGCCGTTAATCTTTAAAAGGCTTTATTGGCTGGATTGCTCTCCTCTCATTAAAAAGTTCTTTGATCAATTTCAAAGTTGGCAAAGTAAGAGGGCACTATCATATGCTGGAAGATTGCAATTGATAAAATCAGTTATTTTGGGAATTCAACTCTTTTGGACTAGCAATTATATTCTTCCTATCATAGTGCTAGAGAGAATTGATAGCATGTGCTTTGATTTCTTATGGGGACATAAATTTCACTTGGTAGCTTAGACCTCTGTGTGTCAGGACATTATGCATGATGGTTTGGGATAATTTTCTACAAAATTTTAGAATTATGCAATGGTAGCAAAACTCCTTTGGATGGTACATCTCAAAAAAGATATTCTCTGGATCAAATGAGTTCATGGCAATTATTTGAGGCAAGCTAGTAACCGGCAAGTTCAAGCTAAAAAGAGGGACTCATAGATGTGGAAGTAGCTGCTAAGAGTAAGAAATATGCTGATGGATAAGCTTGGAACTGTGGACAATTTGCTAAATATTATCAATGGAAGCTGTACCAATGGTAAATTCAGCATTTCAGTGGCAACATAGCAATTTTTCAGCAACCAACATTGGACGAATGGTCAGGAACTATCTGGGGGGGGGGGGTTGCATTATCCAAAACATTCATTTATCCTATGGTTGGCATCTCTTTCCAGACTTTTAACGTAAGAACGACTATGCAAAATGAGGATATTAAGCTCTAACCAGTATGTTTTGTGCTCAAGAGATGGCCAAATAAAAACCTGTCAATATCTTTATTTTGAATGCTAATATTCTGCATGTGTGTGGAATAAAGTAATGGACTGGTTGGGATTCAATTGGAAGTCTTGCTGTTGGAATTAGGTGATCGGCTGGTATAACTAGAACTTGAGGGGAAGAAGCTACAAGAAGAAATTGAAAAGAATTGCCTTGTCTGTATCAGTTTACATGATTTGATAAGAGAGAAATCTTAAAAATTTTCAACAGAAAGCTCGGGGTCCTGACCTTCTATTTCGGTTAGTAAAGATTCATGTATATATGAAAATTTTGAATGAAAATATACCACAACGTATGAAAGAGTATATAGAGAGTTTGTAATCTGTGAAGACTGGGTTATATAACCAGTGTGAAGACTGGGTTATATAATCAGTCTTTAGAGTCTGTATCTTGATGTGCTCCAAAATGTTCCATATTTTGTTATGAAATAAAAATTTTCATTGACCAAAAAAAATTTATTAGCATACAAAGATCTAGTAAGCTGGACGGATGATGGAGTCCTAATAGTACAATTAGTTCGAATGCCACTCATGTATGTGAAAGTAACCAGTCAACTGAGAATAGGATTTTGAACAAGGAGACTTGTTTAACTAGTAGATAGCAATGACACTATACATACATGCATGCATGGGTACTCTGACTCACATATACCTGCAAAAGTGTACTCCTAATTTTCTTCTCACCAGAAATCAATTCCGAAACAGGATAAAATGGTCAAATCATCCTTAACATATTGGTGAACTCTTCACTTTTCTCCTAAACTTTCAATTTGCCTATTTCCTGTCTTAAACTATTAGTTGTGAATGTTTTTTAAGCTAACAATCAAATATTAAACAGATTGATGACCTAAAAAATTCTTTTTATATTTCTTATATTATCTACAACTCAAAAAAGATAATTTTTTAATTTCAAAAAGGGACAAAGGGTGTAAAATTTTGGAGGAAAGTAGATGAGAAATTTTTTTGGGTTAGGAGAAAGGAGATAAACTGATAAAAAACTATAAAGAAATGTAAAAATATTATTACGTCATTTATCTATTAAATATTTGACTATAAGCTCACAAATATAATCATACTGGACACATACACATAGTTTAAGGGGGGGAAAACGCAAATTGATACTTTATGAGATAAATTGAGAGTTCACCGATACTTTATAGATTAGTTGGTTATTTTATCATAGGAAATAATGATCAAACGTAGATAGCGTTCCATCTTGCATAGATTAGATGAGACATTATTATCAGAAATTAAGGAACATATATAAATTCTTTGTCGAAAGCCTCTTCCCATAAGTGACTTTCAGATCAATTGGTAATTAATTTCCACTCATGTGTCAAGCTCAGTAGGAGAACAGTTTCATTATGTCCTGATATAACAAGTTCTAATGTTGGTTACAAATAAAACTTTCCACTCATCTTTCAGTATTGTATGTACTTGAGCCCTAGGGTTTATAGAAAGTCGTATGCCACTATCCACTCATAACACCATACCATGTAAATCATCTTTGTATTTATGTGTGGCTAAATTACTAGATTGATAATTGATATAGATATTATTTATCACTTTAGTATTACTCCGGCATCTTTTAGTATTTAATGTTTGGCAAATGGGCACCTGGTACCAAATCTTGTTAGTGGTGAATTTTTTCGGCGAGAGATTTAGTTATTTGGTTGGGAAAATTTCTTCCACCCTCAAACTCTTAAAGTTATTATATTTTTACATCTTTTTCCTCCTTCAACCTCCAAAACTCAAATTTATTTTATTCTTTTAGCCAATAGGACCCTTATTCATCGTCCTCTCTTTCTTTACGATTAATGACTTATTCTTTTGCTTTAACATTTCCCAGTTTTGTAAACAATGTAATTTCAAGGGGGCGGTTATCTGGTACATGTTAGCAGGCAATCTCGAGCTTGCTAATGTGCGCTCCCGCCGTGTTTGAAAATGGCAAGGAAAAAGAAAAATAATAGGAAAAATCTCTTCAATATTGGATTAAGATCACCGAATTCGAGTCTAGTTTCTCCTGGCGATCAATCTGATTCTAAATTCTTGGAAGATGATGGAGATTTAAACTCGGAGGAAGAGCTCATGGGGTCAATGGGACCTAAGGGGCAGAAGAAAAAGTTGTTAATGGCAGACATTTTGAGCTCGACTGCTCCTATGAAGACTGGTGTTCAGGTTCGAGATCTTTGTAAACCTCAAAGTTGTCGATCAGGAAATGATTGATCTCCTAGTTTTTCTTGGGCAGATGAGGTGGATTTGGCTGTAGATTCATCTTCTCAGCTTCGATCCTTGAATTCGGTAAGGAATCTTGGATCTAAAGATTCGTACTTAGTTCTTGATTCTGTTTCAGTTCCTACTTCTTTAAATCCTTTGGTAAAGAGTCTTGATGGCAGTAGATCTGGAATTTTGAGATCAAATTCTCTTATTGAGCCAGTTTTGAATACAAATTCGAATGTTGATGTTTTTTGTTCTGGAAAATCTGGGCATATTAGTTTACTGGAGTCAACTCCTTTGGATTCTGGAAACAAGGAATATGTTGTAGTATCAGATGACATGGTGCATCAAAGAATCTTTAGTTCTGGAAAGGAAAAGTCAGATTCCCCTCCTTTGGAGTCTATAAAGGACTTAGTGATTCCTATTCCTGTTAATAATGTAAATAAGAATTGGATAAATCTCTTTGTTGATAATAGAAAATCAGGTAGTAGTTTGGTTTTGAATTATGTGACACCAACAGATAATAATGCTGTGATTTTTAAAAACGATGAATGGAATGAAGGAGCTACTTACTGACAATTTTCACTAGTTGGTCAGGTGATGAGGTTTAATGTCAAATATAAGGCTATGGAAACTTTTGTTCATAAGGTATGGAATTAGTTAGCAATTCTAGAAATATGTCTCCTTAGTGCTGGTGTATATTTGTTAAAGTTCAAAAATAAGGAGGAAATGAATACTATCCTGGAGAAGGGGCCCTGGTTTTTTGGATCTAGACCATTTCTCCTAAAACATTGGAATATTGATGAAGATTTTGATAAAATCAAGAATAATACTTATCCTATGTGGATTCAATTACCTAGATTGAAATTGAATTTATGGAATGAAAAGAGTATTAGCAAAATTGTGAGTATCATAGGTAAGCCTATTACCACTGATAAGCTTACAGCAAATAGGCAGAGGCTAGCCTATGCTAGAGTCCTTGTTGAAGTGCAAATGCCCTCACCTTTACCTAACCAAATAACAATTCAGGGGCCAAATGGGAAAAAAATTTCTCAGAAAGTTAACTATGAATTAAAGCCAAGATGGTGTGATTCTTGCAAGGTGGTGGGACATGATTCAACATATTGTAAGAGACATGCTAGAATCCAAAAATGGATCCCAAAACAAAAATTAAATGTCCCTAATATCTCAGATGCAGCTGCTTAAGTTGATTCAAGAGTTTCTGGAAAGCAGGGGGGTAATTAACAGGTTGTGCATGATAACCAAACTGAACTCAACCAAGTAATGCAAACTCAGATGAGGAAAAACACCCAAGCATCAGTGGTTAGTATTGAGCACAACCAAGGAAATTCATGGGATCAAAGGAATCTGGCACATGCAGTACACAGTCAGATGACTCAAGCTGTGCATGTTGCACACAGTCATCTTGGGGAACAAGTCCAGTTTCATGATACACTTTTTGCATCTGGGAAAACTTCTCTGGGGCTAGCAAATATAAGGGACATACCTTTGCTGGAGAATGTAGCAAAAATCTTGTGCCTGCGTATGTGCATGTGGTGCATGTCCTAAATCCAGAATCTGATACTGGACATACCCATAACCTTTCCCATGGAAATAAGTCCTGGTCTCTTGTTCAAAACAAAAGAGCTAAAGAAAATTTTAATTCTAAGAACTCTTTTTTATCATTGGAAATTTTTGATATTGACCCTTCTACAATTGATAGAGGGGGTGTGACTATATGAATCTCTCTTTTTAGAATGTAAGAGGTCTGAATAAGTCCTCTAAACAATAGTTAGTTAGGCATCACCTGTTACAATATAATATATCCTTTGTTGCTCTTCTTGAAACTAAGATAAGAGAATCTTCACTGCCTATTGCAACTAAGAAAATTGAGAAAAACTGAAACTGGTTGTCAAATGTGAATTCTTATCATGTGGGATACCCAAATTTAGGATATTCAAATTATAAGATCCACTGATCAGCAGATTACATGCAAGGTAAAATCTTTGGATGAGAGACTGGAATGTGTCATTTCCTCTATCTATGATTCAAATCATTTGGATGAAAGGATGGTATTATGGGATGAACTTATGCAGATTAATCAGAGCATTGGTATCGTGCCTTGGCTACTCTGTGGGGACTTTAATGCAATGGTTAATAATGATAAAAAGCTTGGAGGGACAAGCTTATCAAAGGTAGATACATGTGATTTTAGTAATTTTATTTCAGATTGCCATCTTACTCATCTAAAGACTCTGGGATGTTATTATACATAGAACACAATCAATGCTCTAAAAATAGAGTGTGGAGCAGATTAGATAGGGCCCTTGTTAATGATCCCTGGATTCATTTGCTCAATACAAGCCATGTGGAATATCTTCTCCCTAATTTTTCTAATCATTCACTGGCTCTAGTTTCCATATATGAGGATACTTCTCAAGGGAAAAAGCCTTTTAAGTTCTTTAAAATGTGGATAAAGCATCGTAGCTTCACTTCTATAGTCTCAGATGTTTGGCAAAAAACAATTGAAGGATTCACCATGTTTTCAGTCTATGCAAAGTTGAAAATGCTGAGAGTAGCTCTTAAGGGGCTGAATAAAAAGCACTTTTATAACATTAGTGAGCAAGTCCTATGGGCCAGAAATGGTTTAGAATTTGTCCAAGAAAGATTACAAGCTTGCCCTCTTGATTCCTCTCTTATAAGTCAAGAGAAATAATACCTCTCAAAATATAACAAACTTATGGACTGTGAATTGTCTTTTTTATCAACAAAAGGCCAGAATTACTTGGTGTTTGCAAGGAGATAGGTGCACAAGGTTTTTCCATGATATAACAAAAATAAACAGACATAATAACATAATTGTAGTCCTTTACAATAATTGAGGAGACAGAATTATTGATGGGGATGGAATTATTAACGAATTGATTTCTTATTATAGAAATCTTATGGGCACAGCTCTGTTGGCCTTCTTGTTTTGATGATGTTTAACAAACAATTTACTTCTAATGTTGTTTGTCTAGTATTTGTGTTTTTGTATTTATTCTAGGCAAACAACAAGTTAGAGGATGGATGGAATAGAGCCTCAATGATCATATTCAATGGAGGTTGGCGGAATTGTGGAGTGAAGCCTACGCAATTCAAAGTTATAGATCAAGTTCAAGCTTCATCTGCAAGTGTACCAAGTCGAGCTTATTGAAGATCAAGATCTAGCTTGGGTAACTTAGTTTAGGTTTTATATTATGCATGTTAAGTACCTTAAGCTTAATATCATATACACACACGTATTTGGTTTCTATGTATATATATAGTTATATATATACATGCATGGTTTTGGGTTTTCATGTTTACAAATATGAAATTACATATTTCATATTTATTATTGTGATTTGGTTTAACTACTTAGATATGAAACAAATATATTTTCATATACATACTCATATGTTTCATTTTCTATTGTATTTCTAAAAATATTATATTCTTAGTTTTTGGACTTAACAATCATTATATACATCTTTCTTCAAGTTTATAAAATCATTGTGTAAAGTTTCAAAATATGGTTTAGTCTAAATGTCAAAATTCATATGTTTACATTTTTATGTTTTGGACTATTCTGCAAAATGATGATTTTTCACAAATGGGAAATGCAATTTGGAAAAATCTTTTTGTCATATGTTCATTTACATGTTTATATACATTTTCCAAAGTTTCATTATTTTTGGACTTTATTTGTTATTTTTAAACATATTTTCAAAGTCTCAAAAATCTGCTTTTAAAACCTGTTTTCTGTAGTATCAGTTCGCGGTCGATCGCCACGGTCGACCGCCATGAGTTCAAGACTCAGGTTATTTTTTGTTGGCTCGTGGTCGACCGTGGCAGTCGACCGTAGCAAGTCTAGAGACTTTCGTGGTCAACCGCCGCGGTCGACCGTCGCTTGTCCAGAGCCATAGTACTGTTTTTTTGTTGCTCGCGGTCGACCGCTATGGTCAACCACCGAACAATCAAATCAGTTCTAACGGCTAGTTTTCAGAGCCGTTACTGACTTGGCTTTTTGGTCTTTTCTTGGTTTTCTCTTGGCTTTGGGGTTTCATATAAATACCCCCTTATACCTCAGTTCATACGGTGATCCAAGAAGTTTTTAAACAAGTTTTAAATAAGGGTTTAAGTTTGTTTAGTGTTTGTTTAAAAGAGTTTTTGTTTGGGAAGAAGTTTTACACAAGTGGAGGAGATCATCTACATTGATTGAGCTTCATCTTAATCCATCTCTCCATCTTGTTTTTCAGAGAAGCATTTCTAAACTCTTATCTAGCTTTACATTTGCATATTTATTTGATTATCATTTTATTAAAGCTAGTTTTGTATTGAGTTTAGATTTGATTTACCTCTTTGTTACACACACCCACATTGAGCTTTTTGTATTTACATGCATAGTATATTAGGGTTATGAGAGATTGTAACATTGAGTTGTGCTAAGTTAAGTTCTCGTCTTGTATGAGAGAACAAACCATTTATTGTTACATTGAGAATGTTATAATGTTTTCGGTGAGCTAGAAAACCGAGTGTGTTGTTATGAAGTTTTTGATGAACTAGAAAACCGAGTGTGAGGAGCGGACGTTGATCGGTGAACGTTGAAAACTGACATTGTGAGTGAGTGTATACGTTGATTGGTGATTGTTAAAAACCGACATAGTGTGGTTGTAAATGTTATTCGGGTGAGCGTAGAAAACCCGGTCGTGATAGTGGTTTTCTCCCCGGGAGTGGGGAGCAGAGACGTAGGACGGAAGGTCCGAACTCCGTGATCATATTGTATGTTTGTATTGTTTATTTACACTATAACTCTTATCTTGTTTATGTTTATTTCACCATTGCATTTGTTTATATATCCTTGCATATATTTCATCATATACCTCTTTGCTAGGATATATCTCTTTGATCATATTGCATATTCTTGCTCATATCATATTGTATATCTATCTTACAAGAATAATATTTGAATTAGTTTTAATTGGCATAAAATCAGCTTAGATTAGCATAAGACCCTAATCACCCCCCCTCTAGGGTCTAACAATTGGTATCAGAGCTTGGTGCTCTTTGATTTAAGGTCTAATCGCCTTGAGTTAAAGATCCAAGTTATCTTTTTGTGCTAATCCAATTTTTAATTTTTATATCTTGCTTGCTTTTTACATTATGGATATGCATGGTTTAGGTTATGCCATTAATATTGGTCCTAGATTAGATAATTTTTCCTATGCCTAATGGTGTGTTAGATTTAAACTTTTTGTTCAATCTAAACACTTTGATTTATGAGAAATTATAGATGATGCTTACATTGTGCTCACTTTGGAGAAATCCAAGTGGAATAAAAATGATCATCGAATATTTACAATGAACAATAGTTTGTTAGAATATTTACTAAATGCTTTTAATTCATCTATGTCTAACAAGTTTACTCATTTTGATAGTGCTTATACCTTATGAAAATTTATTAAAGCACATCAAGAGGACTTGGAAGCGATCCAACAAGCTTTGGCTGATCCAGCTTTAAGTTCATATGGAACATCATGCACACGGCCACTAGGCGATAGCCCTAGTGAGGTTTGCGAGTTCGAATCCATTAATGATTTATCTAGTGATGAACTTGCTTGTGCTAGTGAAAAATTATTGGATGTCTATAACAAATTACATAAAAATTTTATTGAATTGCAAAGCAAGCATGAAGATTTAAAATCCGATCATGAGAAGTTAGCTTCCAAAGTTGATATCATTTCTCAAGAAATGTTGCTCTTAAAGAAAACAATGATATGCTAAATTTGAAAAATAATAATTTAAAATTGGATATTGCTAACTTAACTCATGATAAAAATAATGCCATGTTAGAAGTAAAGAACATACAAAATGATACTGCTTCTTTCATAAATGACTACTTATGTTCTACTTCTAATAAAAATGCATATGTGTCTAAAAATAAAGATTTGAATCTTATGAATAAAAGCATTTCATCTTTAGATTCAACTTTGAAAATATGCATTAATAATCATAAGAGGCTTATGGATATGTGTGCCAAGTCTAAGTCATCATCCACTCATTATGCACACATATATAGCAAAGTTTACAAATGCTCTAATTGCGGCCGAAAAAGTCATTTATCAAAATTTTGTTATGATACACACAAACATAAGAATGCTAATGCTCCTTGTGCATCTCATGTAGCTTCTTCATCACATACACATGCACATACTCATCATGTTCATCATAAGTATGCTCGTGTGTATAAATGTGATCTATGTGGTCGGTTTGGCCATTTGGCGAAGTATTATTTTGATTTGAAAAATAAGTCTCTTTTGCCAAATGTTTCTAGTAGACCACATGTTTATAAATGTAACGTTTGTGGTAGATTTGGCAACTTAGGAAAGTTTTACTTTGATAATGTTTCACATTTGTAAAAAGCCTCAAATAATTTACCTTTGTTTGCAAATGTTCCACGTGCACCTTTTAATGATCAACTTAAGCAAATGCTTCATTTCCATTGTACATATTACAATCGGAAGGGTCATTTGAGTGATTATTGCTATGACCGATCCCGTGCACCACATATACCCAAGAGGGTTCATAACCCTGGGGCTTTGAGCTTAAATGATAGGGGTCATGTCCCTAAATCCTTTGGTACCAATAGTTCTTGGGTACCAAAACAAAATTATTTTTTAAACCAAGAATTTTAGTGTTCTTATTCTTCCTTTTCTTGGTTTTGAAAATCATGTCTTAAAAAATCTTTTGGTTATGAAAATAATTTTTCTTTGATTAATTACTTTGTTTTCATGACTATTAGTTTTGATTTTAAATGAGAGGTTTGTAGTTATATACCCTTCGGGTTTATTTGGTGTTTATTCCCAAATTATGTTTATCGGATGCTAAAATGTTTATATGGGTTGATACTAGCTCAAGAGCTAGATATAGTTGCCTCTCTTGATTTTTGAATCAATGATGATTTGATTTTATGTTTTTGGATTTAAACTTTGATTTATGATTTTTTTTGGTTGATTTGTTTTCATTTGAAAACTTTTTGCATGATTCTCATGTTCCTCTTCTTTTGTTTTCATAAATCTATTCTTTTATATGGATTTTATATTTTTTGTTAATGAGACACTATTTTCATTTTGACATATTTATATATGTTCTCATTATCTTTTTTTGTATATGAGTTATGTTTAGCATGTTTTTAATCAATGCTTTCTCACAAATGTATGCCTTAGCATTCATTTCATACATTCATGAGGCATTTTGAAAGGGGGAGCAATCCCTATATTTTTTTTATGTGGTATACTCACCCATGCATATTGATAGGGGGAGCTTTCGCTCTCTTCATTCCTTTGTCCCCTTTTTGATGTTGTCAAAGGGGGAGAAATATTGTGAGTATATTCTTTTTTGTTTATATGCATGATATATTATACTTTGTATATTCATTTTCTTTCATGCATATATCCTTTTTGTAAATTGTTTGTCATCATCAAAAAGGAGGAGATTGTTGGCCTTCTTGTTTTGATGATATTTAACAAACAATTTACTTCTAATATTGTTTATCTAGTGTTTGTGTTTTCGTATTTATTCTAGGCAAACAACGAGTTAGAGGATGGATGGAATAGAGCCTCGACGATCATATTCAATGGAGGTTGGCGGAATTATGGAGTGAAGCCTACGCAATTCAAAGTTATAGATCAAGTTCAAGCTTCATCCGCAAGTGTACCAAGTCGAGCTTATTGAAGATCAAGATCTAGCTTGGATAACTTAGTTTAGGTTTTATATTATGTGTGTTAAGTACCTTAAGCTTAATATCATATACACACACGTATTTGGTTTCTATGTATATATATAGTTATATAAATACATGCATGGTTTTGGGTTTTCATGTTTATAAATATAAAATTATATATTTCATATTTATTATTGTGATTTAGTTTAACTACTTAGATATGAAACAAATATATTTTCATATACATACTCATATGTTTCATTTTCTATTGTATTTGTAAAAATATTATATTCTTAGTTTTTGGACTTAACAATCATTATATACATCTTTTTTCAAGTCTATAAAATCATTGTGTAAAGTTTTAAAACATGGTTTAGCCTAAATGTCAAAATTCATATGTTTACATTTTCATGTTTTGGACTATTCTGCAAAATGATGATTTTTCACAAATGGGAAATGCAATTTGGAAAATTCTTTTTGTAATATGTTCATTTACATGTTTATATATATTTCCCAAAGTTTCATTATTTTTGGACTTTATTTGTTATTTTTAAACATATTTTCAAAGTCTCAAAAATCTGCTTTTAAAACATGTTTTCTATAGTATTAGTTCGCGGTCGACCACCACGGTCGACCGCCATGAGTTCAAGACTCAGGTTATTTTTTGTTGGCTCGCGGTCGACCGTGGCGGTCGATCGTAGCAAGTCCAGCGACTTTCGCGGTCGACCGTCGCTTGTCCAGAGCCATAGTACTGTTTTTTTGTTGCTCGCGGTCGATCGCTACGGTCGACCGCCGAACAGTCAAATCTGTTCTAACGGCTAGTTTTCAGAACCGTTGCTGAGTTGGTTTTTTGGTCTTTTCTTGGTTTTCTCTTGGCTTTGGGGTTTCATATAAATACCCCCTTATACCTCAGTTCATACGGTGATCCAAAAAGTTTTTAAATAAGTTTTAAACAAGGGTTTAAGTTTGTTTATTGTTTGTTTAAAAGAGTTTTTGTTTGGGAAGAAGTTTTACACAAGTGGAGGAGATCATCTACATTGATTGAGCTTCATCTTAATCCATCTCTCCATCTTGTTTTTCAGAGAAGCATTTCTAAACTCTTATCTAGCTTTACATTTGCATATTTATTTGATTATCATTTTACTAAAGCTAGTTTTGTATTGAGTTTAGATTTAATTTACCTCTTTGTTACACACACCCACATTGAGCTTTTTTGTATTTACATATATAGTATATTAGGGTTGTGAGAGATTGTAACATTGAGTTGTGCTAAATTGAGTTCTCACCTTGTATGAGAGAACAAACCATTTATTGTTACATTGAGAATGTTGTAAGGTTTTCGGTGAGCTAAAAAACCGAGTGTGTTGTTGTGAAGTTTTCGATGAACTAGAAAACCGAGTGTGAGGAGCGGACGTTGATCGGTGAACGTTGAAAACCGACATTGTGAGTGAGTGTATACGTTGATCGGTGATCGTTGAAAACCGACATAGTGTGGTTGTAAACGTTATTCGGGTGAACGTAGAAAACCCAGTCGTGATAGTGGATTTCTCCCCGGGAGTGGGGAGCGGAGACGTAGGACGGAAGGTTCGAACTCCATGATCATATTGTGTGTTTGTATTGTTTATTTACACTATCACTCTTATCTTGCTTATGTTTATTTCACCCTTGCATTTGTTTATATATCATTGCATATATTTCATCATATACCTCTTTGCTAGGATATATCTCTTTGATCATATTGCATATTCTTACTCATATCATATTGTATATCTATCTTGTAAGAATAATATTTGAATTAGTTTTAATTAGTATAAAATCAGATTAGATTAGCATAAGACCCTAATCACCCCCCCACCCCGCCTCTAGGATCTAACAAGCTCTAGACACTTCTGCTCTTGATATAAATATAATAAAATCTAGGCAATGTCTGAATGTTGATCAAGCAAATGAGTTATCAACCCTAGTCACAGATGCTGAAATTAAAGCTACAATTTTCTCAATGCAAGATGATAAGTCACCAGGACCAGATGGTTTTAGTGTGTCTTTCTTCAAATCTTCCTGGAATATTATTGGTGATGAACTCACTTTGGCAATAAAATACTTCTTTAGGACTGGGAAACTCTTGGTTATTGTGAATTCCACTTCTATAACTCTTATACCCAAAGTACAATGTCTGAAAACATGTTCAGATTTTAGGCCTATCTCCTGCTATAACTGTATATACAAGTTCATCACAAAAATTCTAGCCAACAGGATTAAGAAAGTTTTGGGGTTTTTAGTGAATGAAGCTCGGTGTGCTTTTGTGAAAGGGAGGCTGATTCAAAGTAACATTTTGTTAGCCCATGAATTGGTAAAAAACTACAGCAGAAAGAATCTCTCTCCTAGAGTCATGTTAAATGTTGACAAGAAGTCCTTTGACACAATTAGTTAGAAATTCCTGTTAGATATGCTCAAAGGACTGGGTTTTCCTAGTGCAATGATAAACTGGATAATGGCATGTATAACCTCCCATAAGTATTCAATCTCTCTAAACGGTTCCCTCCATGGTTATTTCAAGGGAGAACGTGGCCTTAGACAAGGGGATCCCCTCTCCCCATATTTGTTCATTCTGTGCATGAAATACTTATCAAGGAGCCTGGATCTTCTGGAGCATGATAAATCATTCAAATACCATCCTAAGCGTGCAAAGTTAAAATATCTCACCTTATCTTTACTGATGATCTGCTCTTATTCTCCAGGGGTGATCTAAGTTCAGTATCTAAACTGTACCAGTGTATGAGGAATTTTAGTGAAGTTTCAGGTTTAGAAGCTAACCCAGATAAAAGCTCTATTTTCTATGGAGGTGTTGATGAAAATGCTAAAGCTTCAATTCATAATCTGTTGGGATTCTCTTCTGGAACAATGCTTGTCAAGTATTTGGGAGTGCCTTTAGTTTGAAAAAGATTGGCTTACATGGATTGCAATCCTCTCTTCATAAAGATTAGTGGTCACTTCAAGAATTAGTTGAAAAGCAGAAATCTCTCTTATGCAGGTAGAATGCAAGTCATCAAGAGTGTGGTTCTTGGAATTCAAACTTTCTTATGGGTAAATTGATGAAATTTGCTTCTGCCAATCAGTGCTTTGAAGAAAATTGATGAAATTTGTAGGATGTTCTTATGGGGTAAAAATGATCAAGCTTTCAAAGCTCCACTTTTGTCATGGGAGAGAGTATGCATGAATAAAAAATAAGGAGGTCTGGGCATTTTTTCTGCATATAGGTGGAATGTTGCTTCTGCTCAGAGATACATCTGGTATATTCATATTAGCAAGGAGTCTCTGTGGATTAATGGGTCCATGAAACCTATTTAAAGCATAGAGACATTTGGCATGTCAAATATAAAATAGGAGATTCATGGATGTGGAAGCAATTGATTAGAACTAGAGATAAAGTTATGGCTATGTGTGGAGGTGAAGAAAATCTAAAGCAACTCATCAATTCATGCCATCATAGTGCTAAACTAAGGCTTTCAGACCTATACAATGCATTATGCCCTGATTCCCATGAAGTTCCATGGTATAATGTTGTTGGGGAGGATTCAATGTTCTCAAGCACTCTTTTATATGTTGGTTGGTCCTACAAGATAGAATCCTCACTCAAGATAGACTTCTTAGAAGAGGGGGTCATTGATTCAAATAACTGTTGTCTATGCTCTTGAGTTGAGTGTGAGACCAGAAATCATTTGTTCTTCGAATGTGCTTATTCTTGTGAAATATGGAATAACATTATGAACTGGATGGGGTTCAATTGGAGATCATGTTGCTGACAACAAATCATTCACTGGTTCACCATCAGGTTGAGAGGGAAAGGGCTTAAACAAAAGCTGAAAAGGCTGGCTTTAACTGCAACTGTTTACTACATTTGGCAAGAAAGAAATGCAAGAATTTTTCGACAGCAATCCAGATCAAATGGTCAAGATGATTAAAACTGAAATTTGGATTATAATCCTTAACAAACCAGGAGTAAGCAGTGATATTGATAGCTTATTGCTATGATTTGTAGTTGTCCTGTCCGTATCAGTTATCTGATATGGCAAAGAGAGAAATTACAGTATTGAAGATCTTTATATGTTTGTAAAAGTGTAGGCTGGGTTCATATAACCAGTCTTTGGTTTTCTTGTAACTTTGATGTGCACATACATTTCCATACTTGGTGATGAATAAAATTTCATTCATTGACCAAAAAAACATTTCCCAGTTCAAATCCAAACCCTTATCCAATCAAAGAGTTGATCATTTGGATTTTCTTTGTTAGGTGACTTGGGGGGGTGGGGGGGCGGGGGATGAAGGCAAAGGAGGAGGCTCTATTGTTAAGAGAGAAGGAGAGTGTGAAAAGGGGTCTTATTAATAAAGGGGTAGAAGAATTAAGTTTGGAAGGTTGAAGGAGAAGAATGATATATAATACAATAACTTTCAGGAGGTCAGGTGTGTAAGAAATTTTTCTAAAAAGACAACTATAGTTCTTGCAGGAAAAATTCACCGCGGATGAGATTAGTACGTACTCAGTTGATCTTTTGTTTAACTTTAGATATCAAAAAAAAAAGGTAGGAGTTATTTTAAATATCAAAGTGATAAATGAAGTCTATTTCAAAAACCAACCTAGTTATCCGTCAATGTGCCAACCTAGTTATCCGTCAATGTGCTGGTCCTGCTTCTTTTATTGTTTTCTACACATGCACTTATCTTGTTAGAACTCCATTGTGTGAAAATCCAACCCTAACTTACTAAATAGACCCATATAGTATCGTTGTTTTGAACTTACCACCCCTCTCACTTAATTTGTTATTGCAAATAGACCCCCTGAGTGAAATTAGTTTACTTTTTAATTTATCCTCAGAGAAAGAGAAATTTGATTGGTGACAAATAGATCCCAGGGTAAAAGAGTAAAGGGGGAAAAACAACTGTGGTTACATGACACTAATTAACCAATTAATGCTCTGATTTTGTACATCTAAGTTAATGTTGAGCTCCACATTACAATTAGTGAAATCGCTCTCTTAGGAGTTATACACCTTGAAACAAGGGAAGAGTTTCATTTTGATGTAGAAAACAGTAATATTAATTAAACTGTTGAATGAAGTGATCAAACGTGCACAAGCTGTTCAAACATGCACAAGTTGTTTGAATTCATTTCAGGTTGTTTAAATTTGACTGAATCAATCTCAGTTAGCTTCATTTTAGGAAGCTGAATGGGTCTAAGTTGTTAGCAAGCTTATCTGAATTAGTTTAGCTTATCAAGCCATGTTTTTAGGCACTAGTAGTTAGTGAAAACGTGTGAACGTGTGCTGATTTCAGTTTTTTATGTAATTGGCTTATAAAGCCTTGTTATGCATTAATGAATATATAGTGCAAAATTTCCTATCTTTCTTTTGTTAACTGTCAACATTTGGTATCAGAGCCATTGAGAGAATTCTTGGGCTTGATTGAGTGTTTCGTGTGAGGATTAAACACAAGGGAAACACAGAGAGAAACAATGCAAAACAGCAACAATGGTGTTGGTGGCAATGGGAACTCGATTACCCAGTTGCCTATGTTCAAAGGAGTGAACTACCATTTTTGGAGTCTAAAGATGAAAACTCTCTTTAGATCACAGGAGTTGTGGAGCATTGTGGAAGATGGCTTTACTGATAATGCACCAGTAGAGCCAGATCAAGAATTAAGAGACAAGAGAAAGAAGGATGCAAAGGCACTTTACATCATTCAGCAATCTCTAGATGATGAAGTATTCCCAAGAATTGCAGCAGCTTCTACAGCAAAAGAAGCTTGGAGCACTCTCAAGCAAGAATACTTGGGAGACAAGAAGGTGATTGCAGTGAGATTGCAGTCTCTAAGAAGAGAGTTTGAGACGTCTCAGATGAAAGAAAAGGAGACTGTTCAGGAGTATCTCTCACGTGTGTCAAGCACTGTCCAGCAAATGAGGTCATATGGAGAAGAAATCAAATCTCAACAAGTTGTGAGCAAGGTGCTAAGAAGCCTCACAAACAAGTTTGATCATGTGGTGACAGCAATTGAAGAATCCAAAGACATGAAAACTTATACTTTTGATGAATTGATGGGGTCTCTTCAAGCTCATGAAGAGAGACATTCCAAAGGTGATGACAAGAAAGAGGAGAAAGCCTTCCATGTCAAAGCAGAGTCTTCAAACAAGGAGAAATTATATCAGAACTCAGGAAGAGGAAGAGGAAGAGGAGGCTACAGAGGGAGAGGCCGAGGAAGAGGCCAATCCAATGATGGAAGAGAGGAGTCTTCCAAAAGAAACTACAAGGGGCCTATAAAATGCTACTACTGCAACAAACCAGGGCATAAGGAGGCCTCTTGTTGGAAGAAAGATGAAGACAAGGAGAAAGGAAAGCAAGAGCAAAAGTTAAATTATGCTGAGCAAGAGAATTTGTTCTTGGCTCAACACAATTGTGATAGAGCTGAAGATACTGTCTGGTATGTGGACAGTGGGTGTTCCAATCACATGACCAGTTCAAGAGCTATGTTTCAGAATCTTGATGACAGCAAGAAAAGTGTTGTCAGGCTTGGAGATGGAAAGCAATTGACAGTTGAAGGGCTTGGCACAATTGTTTTTTCAACTGAGCAAGGAAAATCAAAGCTCCTGCATAATGTTCAGTATGTGCCAAAACTGGCACACAATCTTCTGAGTGTTGGGCAACTAGTTTGTGGCGGCTACAAAGTTGTATTTGAAGATAACATGTGTGTGATCAAGGAAAAGCAAAGCAATGAAGCATTGATGAAAATTACAATGGGAAAGAATAAAGTCTTTCCATGGGATCTGACAAGAAGTGCAGGCCAAGCACTTGTGGTGAAAGGTGATGACAGTGCCAAGTTATGGCATCTCAGGTATGGACATCTAAATGTTCATGGTTTAAGGCTCTTAAGTACTAAAGCATTTGTGAATGGATTGCCTAGAATTGGTGATCTAGACATCTGTGAAGGCTGTGTGTATGGAAAACAAGCAAGAGGATCTTTTCCAACTGGGAAGTCATGGAGAGCTAGTGAATGTCTGGAACTGGTGCATGCTGATCTGTGTGGACCTATGCAAACAGAATCTTTGGGTGGAAGTAAGTATTTTCTATTGATCACAGATGATTATAGTAGAATGTCATGGGTGTATTTTCAAAAAGCAAAATCAGAGTCCTTTGAAAACTTTAAAAAATTCAAGGCTCTGGTGGAGAAACAAAGTGGCAAGCAAGTCAAGGCTTTGAGAACAGACAGAGGTGGTGAGTTTGTGTCACAGGAATTCATGCTTTTCTGTGAGGAACATGGCATTAGAAGAGAGCTTACTGCACCTTACACACCAGAGCATAACGGTGTAGCAGAGAGAAAGAACAGGACTGTGGTGGAGATGGCAAGATGTATGCTAAAGGCCAAATCTTTGCCAAATGAGTTCTGGAGTGAGGCAGTGGCAACAGCAGTATATATACTCAACCTGTCTCCTACAAAAGCTGTCATCAACTTAACTCCATTTGAAGCATGGAGATTAAAAAAGCCCTATGTAAGTCACCTAAGAATTTTTGGCTGCATAGCTTATACTTTGGTGAATTTAAGAACTAAGCTTGATGACAAGGCAGAGAAGTGCATATTTATTGGCTACTCAATGGAGTCCAAAGCATACAGGCTCTACAATCCAGTTACAAAGAAAATCATCATAAGTAGAAATGTAATCTTTGATGAAGATGCAAGTTGGAGCTGGTGTGAATCAAGTCAGAAAAGAGAAGAGATGCTAAAATCTGTTACACTTGGAGAATTAGATGAACCTGTTGTGGAGCTAACACAGCAAACTCCTCCAACAACACCTCATGTGTCATCAACATCCTCAAGCAGTCAGAGTTCACCATCATCACACTCTTCATCATCAGATGAATCTCCTCCACTACGTGTAAGATCTCTTGTTGATATCTATGAAAATTGTAACTTTGCTTTATTAGTTACTGAGCCTGCAGGATTTGATGAAGCCATTACTCAACCTGAATGGCAAGATGCAATGGAGGAGGAAATTAAGTGCATTAAAAAAAATGACACATGGGAGCTAGTGAGTTTGCCCAAAGATAAAAATTTGATAGGACTGAAATGGGTGTACAGAACTAAGTACAACTCTGATGGAAGCATCTCAAAGCACAAGGCACGACTTGTGGCAAAAGGATATGCTCAACAGGAAGGGATAGATTATGAGGAGACCTTCTCTCCTGTTGCAAGATTTGAGACTGTCAGGATTGTTCTTGCTCTAGCTGCTCAGTGGGAATTGCAGGTCTTCCAACTTGATGTAAAGTCTGCATTTCTCAATGGAGAATTGCAGGAGGAGGTATTCGTTGAGCAACCTCAGGGATTCATCAGAAAAGGTGAAGAAGAAAAGGTGTACAGACTGAGAAAAGCTCTTTATGGGCTAAAACAGGCTCCAAGGGCATGGTACAGCAGAATTGATGATTTCTTCATCAAAACAGGCTTTAGCAGAAGTGAAAATGAGCCTACATTGTATGTGAAGAAAAGAGGTATGAATGATTTCATCATTGTTTGCCTTTATGTTGATGATATCATATATTTTAGCTCTTCACATAGCATGTTATCAGAATTTAAGGACTCAATGATGAATGAGTTTGAAATGTCTGATTTGGGAGTCTTGCAATACTTTCTTGGTTTGGAAGTAAAGCAAGAAAAGAATGGAACTTTCTTGTGTCAGAGAAAGTATGCAAATGATCTGCTCAAGAGATTTCACATGGAAAATTGTGAGAAAGCAAAAACACCTATGAATGCTAATGAGAAATTGCAAAAAATTGATGGCACAGAAAGTGCAGATGAGAGAGTTTTTAGAAGCATGGTGGGAGGTCTAAATTATCTCACACACACTAGACCTGACATTACCTATTCAGTCAGTGTTGTGTCAAGATATATGAATTGTCCCACAAAGCAGCATCTTGGAGCACCCAAAAGGATCCTAAAGTATGTGGCAGGAACTCTGGATTATGGTATTTGGTATGAAAGTGTAAAAGACTTCAAGGTGAGAGGGTACACAGACAGTGATTGGGCAGGCTGTGTTGATGACAGAAGGAGTACTTCAGGGTCTGTGTTTGACTTAGGATCAGGAGCTATTACTTGGAGCTCAAAGAAGCAAGATACCGTGGCGCTATCATCTTCAGAAGCTGAGTACATAGCTATGGGTGCTGCAGCTAAGCAATTGTTGTGGTTGAAGAAGCTGTTAAAGGATTTATGCTGTGATCAACAGGGTGCATTAGAAATCTGGTGTGACAACAAGTCTACTATAGCTATGGCAAAGAATCCTGCATTTCACGCCAGAACTAAGCACATTGATGTGTAATACCATTTCATCAGGAAACTGGTACTTGAAGGACAGATTGCTTTGAAATTTTGTGGAACAGATTTTCAGAATGCTGACTTGTTTACCAAAGCTCTGAATCAAATCAAGCATCAACACTTCATGGAGAAGATAGGCATGTGCAAGTTTGGAACAAGGGGAGGTGTTGAATGAAGTGATCAAACGTGCACAAGCTGTTCAAACATGCACAAGTTGTTTGAATTCATTTCAGGTTGTTTAAATTTGACTGAATCAATCTCAGTTAGCTTCATTTTAGGAAGCTGAATGGGTCTAAGTTGTTAGCAAGCTTATCTGAATTAGTTTAGCTTATCAAGCCATGTTTTTAGGCACTAGTAGTTAGTGAAAACGTGTGAACGTGTGCTGATTTCAGTTTTTTTATGTAATTGGCTTATAAAGCCTTGTTATGCATTAATGAATATATAGTGCAAAATTTCCTGTCTTTCTTTTGTTAACTGTCAACATAAACTAAGTAGGGTTACGTACCCTGTATAGAAATACAAGTAGTATTCCCTTTCCGATTGAAGTGATCACCCATTATCAAGTGAAGTCGCTATCCAGGCTTTGTATACTTATTATAGAGAAGCTAATCATTTTCATAATATTAATAGAAGTTTAAATAACCATAATTGGATTCTTCAGTGGCCGGTCAAGCAGACAGAGAAGTCACGTGTGGGTTCGCTCACCACACGTGTCGGGATGATTGCCCAAAATCTAGGGTTCTTTGTTTTTTTCCTCAAATTCTTGTAGAATCATGTTCTAGGCTTTGAGTAATCTATTGAACATGTCAAAAATTTAATATCAATTTGCTAATAGTATATGGAAATATTGTATCATGAAAAAGAATCTCGAATAGAGTTGAGACGAGGTACGTAGTTTTTAGTGAAAGTTATGGATTTAAAGAATTGTGTAATTACAAATAAAGAGAGCGACATTAAGGGCTGTTGTCTATTTTGGTTGTTAGTCGTGGGGTATATCAGATTTATGTTGTAGTAGTTTTTTAGAGTCTGTTGATGTTTACAACTTTTTGGCTATACAACCATATGTTTATAATTGATAATAGAGCTAGTTGGCTGGAGTTTCTTTTTGAAACTCCATACTTTTTTCCCAAAAAGATAAATAATAATAATAATAATAACGAGAGATCTCTTTTCCTCCTATATATATGGCAGATAGTAGTAACAATGTAACAGTCAGATGTCACCTCTTTTAGTTATAAAAATATAACTAGTCATGGAAATGCTTTTCCAATCTCAAAGTCATTTTTGAGTGAAATAAGCATATAATATTTTTACGGATAAAATCGTAGGCTCATGCAACTGTATCATTCTTTTTACTATTAATGATATCGTGTTAAAGGGCTTTTCTTAATTTCGAGCAAAAACTACGAATTAAGTTGTAATTAGGATTGGTGAGGGTAATTACAGTGACATGTACAATGACAGCTTCCTCTAACATGGAGAATATTTTCGACAACTGGGTGTTCTTCCCATGCTTCTCACTAGTCATGATTTACTAACATGAGTATTTGTGTGAATATTCCGTAGGATACATGGGATTTCACCGTAGGATACATGGGATTTCATATACAATATGTAATTACAAAAAAATAGTATGCAACAATTTGTTGTGCGCAAGGAATGAACTTCAAATTCATAGTTTGGATCCATAAACTTTTGTTGTGGTAAATGTGTTTACTTAAATTTTTATTGTGGTAATTGCATTTTCACATCATATTAACGCTCAAGATTGACGTACGTTGTCAATGCGCTTCATGGGAGACAAGGAAGGCCACACGATAGATGCTGCCGGGTGGTGGTTGAGCACATTACAACGTCCATTTGCTTTTCATTGGAACTGTTGGGTTTTATTATATGCAACATTTGGGTTTTAAGTAAGAGTTCTGAGGTTGATGTGCTGTTTGATTTGGAGGCAGATTTTCTAAGGGTAACCTTAATTAATTATAAGCTTAGGTTGTCATTGTTCTGCGTTAAAGTCCAAAGTTTGTGCTATCACTTGAGATCGGTCATCATGAGTAGATGTTTTGTTGCTATTAACTCAGAACTCTGTTCACAGAGCGAACGAGAGAGAGAGAGAGAGAGAGAGAGAGAGAGAGAGAGAGAGAGAGAG
>BQKN01064888.1:47576-67385 GCA_022839385.1 Asparagus kiusianus | reverse complement strand
GAGAGAGAGAGAGAGAGAGAGAGAGAGAGAGAGAGAGAGAGAGAGAGAGAGAGAGAGAGAGAGAGAGATTATTAGAGGAAGCAAGTGGACTGTGGTAAATTGCACAAATTTACTAATTATCTACAGGAAAATTTGCATTGTATCCCTTTGCTTAACGAGGTTATTCCTATATTAGTACGTATACTAATAATATTTTCAGGTCTGGTCGGAGACCTGCGATTCCAGTACAAAAATGCTAAGAATTTTATCAAGATCGAACTTCTGTGTTATGTGTTAATGGTAAGTTTTCTAAAAAAATAGATGAAATTTGTTGCGACAAGTTAAAAAGGCTAATTAGCATTTAAATATCTTATAGTTTCCCCTATTGGAACTGGGATGTAAGCCTAGAAAGGAGATGAATAGGATTGCTATAATTTTTTGACAAGACTCAGAAAATATAGCAGAAAATATAACAAGTAAAAACAAAAAGCAAACAATACGAGAACACACGAGATTTTAATAGTGGTTCAGATTAAAATCCTATGTCCACTATTCCTTCTCGCGAAAGGCCTTCCTCATTATGATTAGAATTCACCTGAATCACAACCTGAATCAGTACAACCTAGAATCTACTCAAAACCGTCATCATACCTAACTCTTCACAATGACCTGAAAAAACCTAGTCCTAATTACTAGCCCAACCCTCGATTACCATGGCTTGAGTATGCTATCAAATTCATAAATTTGAAATACAAACAACCAAATAATTAAAGCACAAAAAGAAATATCTTACAATCCTTTATTAAACTGTTCTTCAAATCGATGAATATGAAAATTCGTGTAGAAGATGTGCAGCGATGTAAGCATAGGGCACTCATTCTTGCTGAATCAAACTCCGATGAAAACCACGCGAGAAGAAACTGAACAAGGCTCAGGAAAATTGATCAACTCTCTCTCTTAAACCCTAGAATAAAGATCCCTCCTTTTGTGTATTTGTCACCTTGAACTTCATTGTTAATTATGATCTCCAACTTCCCTTAAATAGACTTTGATAGGACAGGAAAGAGATACCTAAATCTGAGTGCAAATAGGAGATCAAATGGGTCAACGAACAGTTGAGATTAAATCCTGAAAACTACCAAAATTTTTCATAACCATCGATGGTGAATCATGACCATCGATGATCCTTTGGTGATCATTGATGATTCAACTGTAGCTATCGATGGTGCTAATTTTAGTTTATAAATTTCTTTGATTACCTCATGTAACCATCGATGGCTTGTAATGACCATTAATGGGTCACTATAGACCATCGATGGTGTCAATTTCTATTTCTATTTTTGTCGGATTGGCTCATGTAACCATCGATGAGATGCTGACCATCGATGGTTACCTCTTGACTATCAATGGTTCTAATGCTGAAATCAATGGTCGTATTGATTTTTGTATCGTTTCAAACCGCATCTTGCTCGCACCTATTTATATATGATATACATCATCTCATAAAATATATCAGTATTAAATAAGGGTTTATACTTGAAATACATCATCTTCCTTGTACGTGTTATTGTACAAAAAATATTCTAACAATTTTTTGCTTTTGATAATAACAAAACTCAAAATTTAAAATATAGAATGTAAAACCATGGTGAGATATATATTCAGTACAAAATAAGCACATAACTTGTTTCACGTAAAAGATGTATGAAATGCAATCCTAACCCTACAAATATGCATACATGAAAGTATAAATGTGTAAAGGTTTTTCAGAAACTCCCTCTAAAACAAAGCATCAAGTGTTCAAAAAAAATTAAATGCAAAAATCAATCATGAAATCAATTCGAAAAACTTTTACAAAGCACAAACACTCATGAAATATTTCAAATTTTCACCTTTCTCCCCATCTTTATTATTAGCAAAAGAAAAACACACACAGATGATATGGAATATACTTGAGAATGTAGATTCAAATTATCCAAAGATGAAAGAAAGAAAAATGCATACGGGTTAATAAAAAAATTATGGAAAATAGCACAAGACATATACATATAAGTTCAAACACAGAAATCATGATTATAAGTCATATTAAAATTCACAACAAACTATGAAGATATCAATGAGCAGTTTGTAAATACAAAGTAATTATATTATTTTATAAAAAAAATTCAAATATATCTTATGGAGTTTGAGCTTTTTTTAATACACAACTTGAATTATCTCATCCTTTAGAAAAGGTCCAAAATCTTAGTTGATCTTCTCAACCATATAGAAATTTTTAAGAGAAGCATTTAGAGGACAACGTGCACATTTCTAATATGAAAAATATTTAGCATAGAATGGATATCCTTGAGATATTACACATTCATATCCACGAGTGCGGGTCTTTGATCATCTTTTGAAAATACAGTCAACTTTGTTGTGGGTTTATATGGTGTGGATCTTTGATCATCTTTTTCATAAATACACTCTTTTTGCTTAATATTTTATAGCACATATGTATTTTGTATATGTATAGAAATTTTGGTGCTCTATTCAAGTATAAATTGAGCTCAAAATTTTTGATATATTAAAAAATAATTTATGAATAACATATAAAAATATTTATCCTTATTTTCACAATACTAAGCCTGGTAAGCGTAATACTAAGGTATGAAACATAATATAAAATATATCGGGGACTATCTTATTTATCAATCATATATGTATAACTTTATATGCACATATAGCATATACAGATGTGTAGATGTGTAAAATATGTGAACCAATGTAATAAACTCATACGTATATACTAACAAATAGCCTTATTTGAATATATCTTGTAAAAGTATATACATAGGCATGTCCAAAATTTAATGATTATTATTATTATTATATTTATAAAGAATAAAAAGGAAGAAATAGAAATTTTTATTTTGTTTTATATATATAATAACAAAAAATCAATAAAAATTAAATAAAATCTAAAAAAATTATGTATACACAACAACTCAGGTCAACATGCTATATATAAAGAGATAATGTGCTTCAATATTGTCTCAACCTAGTGAAATGACTTTCAGACAAGGGTTTCATAATAATATCAGCAAGTTTATTCGATCTAGGGTAAACTCAATTTAAACATTCTCTTTAGCAATGTGGTCCTTAACGAAGTTATGTGAAAAATCTATGTGTTTCATGTGTGAATGATAAACCAGATTATTGCTCAAATCAATAGCAATCTTATTATCACATTGAAGAGGAAATATTTTTAAAGGTAATGCTATAATCCTGAAGTGTCAGAGAGATTTACAGTGCTTGTGAACAACAACTATCTAATGCAATATTCTCGGCTTTCGTAGTAGACAAAGCAACATAGTTTTATTTTCTACTTGACCAAGATACTACAAAATATCCTAAAAGATTAAAAATATCACTAGTATGTTTCCCTTCAGTATGACATCTAGTGTTGTCACTATCAGAATATCTAACCAAATCAAAAGAGTTACACATTAAAAACTATAGTTCAATTTTTTTGCATTCTAATCAAACATCAAAATATTATTTTACAGCTTTCAAATGCGACCCTTTAGGATTTGCCTAAAATCTAGCACACAAACATATAGAAACATAATATCAAGACAGATGTAGAAATATATAAGAGACTACCAATCCTTCCTCTGTATCTCTTCTCATCAATTAAAACATCCACTTCATCTTTTGTAAGATTTATTGAAGGGCTCATTGGTGTTGAAGTAGACTTTGGACTATCTATTCCAGAGTATTTTAGAAGTTCCTCCACATACTTTTCCTGTGACATAAACACTCCATCTTTGTCTGGTTTGCCTAAAACCCTAAAAATATTTAAGCTCTCTCATTATGCTCATCTAAAATTCATCTTGCATGAGTTTTTCAAAATTATGGCAACGATCTTATTAATAGCTCCGAATATAATATCATCTACGTACACTTGTACAATAAGCATACCTTTACCCACAAATTGAACAAATAAAGTATTGTCATTAAACCCTGTAGGCGTATAAAATTGCCTATAGGTCCCTTAGCTTAGCTCAGCACGATGATTCGACAAAACAACGGACATTCGAGTGACGAGGCGACGAGGCACACAAGCAACGGAATACGTTCGCGTGCGGGACCAAACCAACGGTTCGGAAAGTTAACGAGTCGTCCAACAACGAAACGGACTTGAACTCAAACACCGAAGCGGAGCTACTGCCAAATGAAGATTCGGGGAATCGAATCAAGACCTGAACAAATCAACGAAAGGTCGAGGCGACAAGGCACACGAACAATGGAACACGTACGCACGTGGAATCAAACCAACGTTTCGAGGAATCACCGAGTCATCTAAACAAGAGCGAACTCGGTGATATAACGATCGAATCGGGACCAATCCCGGACTCGAACTCAGAAGCGGATTAACTGCCATATCTGGAATCGAGTCGACGAATCGATTCCAAACCAAGTCAACCACAAATCGAATCACATCCGAACAACGGAAGAACCGGAAACACCGGAAAACGACGAGACCAACGCACCTGGGGGGACTCGGCCCGAACCGAACCACCCTAAGGTGGCTCGGCCCAAGCCGAGCCACCCTAGGGTGGCTCGGTGGCCGAGCCACCCAGAGGTGGCTGGCGCAGTTCTGTGCCAAAGGCACAGTTTTGAGTGCCTATAAATAGGCCTGGCACTCGTTCATTTGAGAGGACTTTTCTGAAACTTCTGAAGAGCCGAAACTCTGCCGGATTGCGACCTCAACTCGGATTGCGAAGGCTTGAAGACTTGGAAACTCAGATCTACGTGATACTACTCCGGATCTAAGCTTGGTTCTTAGATCCCGAGATTAGAGCGAGCGTTTCCTTGGTGAAACGATCCCTCTCGGCTACTATCTCCTTGGTGGGATAGTACCCGTTATACCACGTAGATCTGTTCAGATCGAGATTGCGCGGTGGTCCACGGTACTCAACCCCGGCACAGGCGAAGAACCCCACAAAGCGAGGGACCGCAAAACAGGAAACTCGTGATTTGTTCAAGGAAAGTTGTAATCTTTATTTCTTTGTTTTGATTTTTTTGTAAACCGGATCTTATAAAAAGACCGGATCTCTTTGTAAACGCATAAAGTTGTTGTCAAAGTTGTAACAGAATCATCAATGAAGAATAACACAATTTCCCGCTCGAACAAACCCCTTTTAAAAATTGTGTCTGAGAGGATAAGAACTCAAATGATTATCAAGCTTTAGGTGCTTGTTTAAGACCATATAGACCTTTATCTAACTTATATACATGATCTTGAAAAGCATAGTCACTGATACCGCGAGATTGTTCTACAAAGACTTCTTCTTTTAGGTACCTATTTATTAAGACTCTTTTCACATTTATTTGATAGAGCTTAAAGCCTTTGTAATAGGAAAATATAAGTAAAATCCTAATGGCTTCAAGTCTAGTAACTAGTGCAAAAGTTTCTCAAAACCAATGCCTTCTATTTGATTGTAACATTTAAAAACAAGTCTACCTTTATTTTTCATGGTATTACCCTTTTCATCTAATTTATTTTTTAACACCAATTTACTTCCCACAATAGGATAATTTTTATGTTTATGAACTAGAGTCCACTCTTTTTTTGGTGAATTGATTAAGTTCTTCTTGGCTATTATCTAATTTTGATCATTTATAGCTTTATTCACATTCTTTGCCTCAATTTCAGATATAAAATTAACATATACATAGAATTCACAAAGAAAAGTGATCGTCATATTTTATTACACTTTTACACTCTTATTATCTATTTTATATAAATAAATATATCACTAATAACATATTTTTCTCTTGTGCTGCAAGAATTAAAAAATTAATGAATAAGAGCCAAAAAAAGAACTCAAATTTTCTCAGTTTTTAAGGTTTTATTAAAACTTGAGATCAAGCCAAGCAGCTTATAGAAGCTGAAGAAACAAGAATACAATGCGAGAAAAAAATCAAGTTAAACTTATATTCACGATGATTACCCATAAAGAAACGATATTATCTCCTAATCTGTAAAGTGAAATTTAACACATGATATATGAAAATCGTTTATCTCGATGAGATGGCTAAGATTTAATCCTTGGAGCTCAAATAAAATCTAATATAGCTCTTGTAGCATGTTGTATGTTATAAATAGGGGTAGAGAGTGAGAGGTTTTGTAAAACCCCAAAATTTCTAAAAAACTATGGTAAATAGTAACAAATAAGTTATATTTGTTGGCCTCTTTGTTTTGATGATGTTTAACAAATAATTTATCACTAATGTTGTTTGTCTAGTGTTTGTGTTTATCTATTTATTATAGACAAACAACATGTTGGAGGATGGATGGAATTGCGCATTCACGATCATATCTAATGAAGGTTGGCGGAATTGTGGAGTGAAGCCTACGCAATTCAAATTGAAGATCCAAGTTCTAGCTTCATCCGTAAGTGTACCAAGTTGAGCTATATCTAAGATCAATCAAACTTGGGTATATTTAGTTTAGGTTTTATATTATGTGTGTTAGTACTTTAAGCTCAATCATATATACACACACATATTTGGTTTTTATATATATGGTTATATATATATATACAAGTTTTGGTTTATAGACTTACCAATCATTGTATACATATTTCATCAAGTCTATACAATTATTTTATAAGGTTTCAAAATGTTGTTTAAGTCAAAATATCAAAATATCAATTTTCAGGTTTTCATGTTTTTGAACATATTTGTAAAATGATGATATTTTACATTTGTAAGGTCCTTTTTAAAAACCAGTTTTTGTAACATGTGTATTATCATGTTTATAATCGTTTTCCAAAGTTTTATATTTTTTGAAATTTGTTTGATATTTTTAAACAAGACTTCAAAATCAGAAAACTGTTTCAAACCTGTATATTTCATATGTCAGTTTGTGGTTGACCGCTACGGTCGACCGCCTTGAGTTCAAAAACTCAGTATATTCTTTTGTGGCTCGCGGTCGACCGTATGCAGTCCAGAGAATTTCGCGGTCGACCGCCACGGTCGACCGTATGTTTTTCCAGAGCCTAGTTTTGCTTTTGAGCTGCTCACGGTCGACCACGAGTTTTCCACGGTCGACCGCCGATTGCCCAATGGCTATATTGGGTACAGAATCAGATTTCTAATTCTTGGGCTTTTTGGTCTTTTCCTTTGGGGTTTTTGTCACGCCCCGCTTCCCAAAATACCCGGGAACCGGAACGTGAACAAGCCCGCGACGTATTAGACTGAGGAGAGATAAGTGCTAGACCTCTTCTTCTCAATCTAATACGCTAAGCGTCTGGAAATAAAACAAGCGAAGTCACAGGTCCCCGATCACAATAGCAAGAATATAAAGACAACTCAGAATAAAATAATACATATCACAAATGAATATCATCCCAGACATAAAAATGCGGGTCAAACATGCCCTTATACAAATCTGAATAAATGAATACTGAAGAGATATAAAATACACTGATCAAAAGAAAATGAATGTGCTGCAGACAAACTGAAAGGAATGACTAAGCTTCGGCTTCTTCTTCTGCTCCGTCTACATGGCACTCCTGATGAGATTCCTCTAGCTCCTGCTGAACCTGTTCTTCTCCTAAGTCTGACGTACACCAGAGAAAACAGGTGTACGTCAGGTGCATGTTGCACAGCAAGACCCGACCCCACAAAGAAAATAGGAACGGTCGAATGACCAATGCAATAACAGATGTAACAGTAGTAATAATAATAGAAGAGTGACCAAAGCGATAACATAAATAGAAACATGTGATGATAGTAGTAACAATAGAAGTATGCAACTGAAATACTAACAAACTAGATACAATCCATCACTAGAGTATAACGATCATAAGAATCCATAATCATCCGCGTAACACAGACATACCCCTAGATAGAATTAATACTTAAAAACCTACAACTCGAGACGTAGTACGTCGAGCGAAATAATCCAAACAAGGAAACCCTCATGTATATACCATATGTCTCAAATTGTAGATAATTAAATATTAATCCTAATCGAGGTATGGAAAGAAATATAACTAATTCACATCTCATGAGAACCCATAATCATACAAACAACAAGGTCATGCAGTTAATCATCCTATATCAAGTCACTGGTCTACCTCTCACATATAGTCAAAACTCATATTCACGAATAATCGGTTGTTCACAAATCATCCACACATAACGATTCACTGTCCCCCTCAGACCCACCCCAGTGCTACACAGGAATTTCACTGGTGCGAGCCTGGAAATAATCAACTATCAATATCACCTCAGACCCACCCCAACGCTACACAGGAATTTCGTTGGTGCGAGCCTGGAAACTATCAATATCACCTCAGACCCACCCCAACGCTACACAGGAATTTCATTGGTGCGAGCCTGGAAACTATCAATATCACCTCAGACCCACCCCAACGCTACACAGGAATTTCGTTGGTGCGAGCCTGGAATAATCAACAATACCACATATCACAACTCCTCGGACCCACCCCGGTGACTACACAAACTTCACCAGCGCGAGCCCAGAATATATATATATATCAACAATCACAACCGCTCACATAGACCAAAACTTCTCATCCCAATTCTCGTAATTCCAGGTCAACTACACACGAGATTCTAGATCCTAACTGTGTCATACAAGTCACTATAGTTATAAACTCCTAATAATTCTCAATCACAACATGGAACAATCAATACGACAAATCATGTGCAATAATATCATAGCATATCAAATAATCAATATAAGAATTAAATCATAAACAACAGCTACATAATCAGAAAAATAATCTTTTTCTAAATTAATTCATTTTAAATTAGTTCACTTAACAATTGATCTAAACTAATTTATTTACCAAAATAAATTCTTTTAAATTATTATAATTATCTAAAAATGATTCTTTTGCTGACATAAATTCTTTAATTCATTATAACTATTCTGAAAATACTATTTATCATATTACTATTAATATTTTTCATCAAACAACCACGTAGATAAATAACAGTCTAAACCATGCAATCAATTAATAACGGATGTAATTAATGGAATAACAAGTCAAGGAGGCGGGATCTTGCGCATAATTAACAAATCTAAAATTGTACGAAATAAATAATGAAAACGGGATTTTGCTGATAATTTCTTACACTTACACACACATCATCATATCTACATATTTCTATCATGCAATAATTATTCACACGTCACTTCTTCATATACTAATTAATATACTATAGTTGGTTACTAATTCACACTTTATCATCCTGCAGATTGTATGTCACCCCCAATTCAAAGTCACATTACTATAATTAATTCCATTTACTCATAATCAACGGCAGTTGACGAATATAAAGTTGAAGAGAAATGAGACTTGCCCAAATATAAACAAGTAGTGGGACTTGCCTTGGGGTTCATTGGTGGCGGGATCTGATGCGGTTCGACGTTGGCGTCGTCGGATCTGGGCAGCGAGGTTGGTCGGGAAGGGGCTGCAACGCGGGTGAAGGCTTGGGCACTTGAGTGGGGTGTTCGTGAGAGGGGGACGGAGGTGGTCGGAGGCAGGCGTGGCGGCGGTCTGCAGATCCAGCGACGGGCGGATCTGGGCAGCCGTGGCGGGTCAGCGGCGTGCTCACGGAGGGCGGTGAGGGCTGCAGAGTCGTCGGGGCTTGGGTCGGTCAGACGAGCGGCGGCGAGGTGGTGCGGGGCGGCGGCTCGAACGAGAGAGAGGAGAAGAAACGAGGGGGCGGCGACGGATTTGTGAAGAAGAGAAGGAGAGAGAAAAAGGAGAGGAGGGGCGGCGTGAAATCGAGAGGGAAGAGAGAGAAAGATTAAAACGCGTATATATACATATATAAGGAAAGGAAATTAGGGTTTAGGGTTAATTAAGTTAAAACGATATTAATTAAAAAGAAATAACTAATGGTATTTAAAAATCAAATTAATTACGAGATAATTATCTACAATTAAAAACGTACACATTATGCTAATACAATAGTTAATACGAAATAGTCGAAATATATACATATTATACAATTAAATGAGAATAATTAATAATAAAAATATTTCTACTTATATTTAAAATCAAATAATTATGTGATAATTATATACACAGTAAAACGTACTAGTTATACTAATACGATAGATAATATGTAATAATAGAAATAATACAATATATTATTTAAAATATTACATAATAGTATTGATAACATAATAAATTAATTTTATAAATTTTTATCACACAAAATAAATTTATAAATATCAAAATCATTTAAATAAATATATAATCAGATTTTTAAATTATAGAAAATTATACAAAATCGAGAAAATACAAATACTCTTTTTAAGAATAATAATTAAATATTTAAAAATACCGTAAAATTATTTTAACTAGTATCGAAAATTCATGGTCCTTACAGTTTTTGGCTGAGGTTTTGGGTGGCTATAAATACCCTTTTGCTCTCATCTCTCAAACAACCCATGAAGTTTTTAAACAAGGTTTAATAAGGGTTTAAGTTTGTTTAGTTTGTTTTAAGTTTGTGGTTTGCTTTTACAAAGAGGAGCTTACATCAATTGTTGAGGAGTTCCTCTTCAATATCTCATCATCCTCTCTTTGTGTTTATAGAGAAGTTTCCTTAACTCAAATTCCTAGCATTTTTACTATTGTATTTCATATCAATTTTATCGTTAGTTCTTCTTGAGTTAGATTTTATTTATTCTCATTGTTACACACACTTACATGAGCTTATCATATTTTCATACATAGCATATTTGGGTTGGTGAGAGTTGTAACAATTGAGTGTGAGCTTTTATTGTGTTCTCATCCATATTAAAGAATAATCATTTGTTGTATTGTGCTTATTGTGAGGTTCACCTTGTAATACACTTGTACACCGAGAGGAGTGTGTGGTGAGAGACGGGGTCGAATCCACGAGGAGTGGCGTCGGTTGACAAGCCTAGGGAGAGGTTGTATCTAAGCACTTGAGGAGGAGGACACGGGCTAGAAACCTACACTTAGTGTGTATAGTACTGCGATTGCATAGTGATTGTTTGTGAGAGTTTTCGGTGAACTTGTAAACCGAGTGTGTAAAAGTTCCAGCTTCCAAACCGGGTTGTGATAGTGGATTTCTCCCCGGGAGTGGGAAGCGGAGACGTAGGACGGAAGGTCCGAACTCCGTGATCATAGTATGTGTTTGCATTGTTTATTTACACTATCACTCTTATCTTGTTTATGTTTATTTCACCCTTGTGTTAGTTTATATATCCTTGTAGATATTTTTATCATATATGATATATCTCATTGTTCATATTGCTTATCCTAGCTCACATATCTTGTTGTATTTCATACTTGCTAGGATAACTTGTTAATAAGCCTTAATTGGCATAAGATCGGATTAGATTAACATAAACCCTAATCACTCCCCCTCTAGGTCTAACAATTGGTATCAGAGCTTGGTGCTCTTTGATTTAAGGTCTAATCGCATTTAGTTAAAGATCTAACTTATCTTTTTGTGCTAATCCAATTTTTGATTTTTGTATCTTGCTTGCACATATACATTATGGATATGCACGGTGCATCTAGTTTAGGTTATGCCATCAATATTTCTCCTAGGTTAGATAATTTCCCCTATGCCCAATGGTGTGTTAGATTTAAACTTTTTGTTCAATCTAGACACTTCGATTTATGAGAAATTATAGATGATGCTTATATTATGCCTACTTTGGAGAAATCCAAGTGGAATAAAAATGATCATCGTATGTTTACAATGAACAAGATTTTGTTAGAATTTTTACATAATGCGTTCAATTCATCTTTTTCTAACAAGTTTGTTTATTTTGATAGTGCTTACACCCTATGAAAATTTATTGAAGCACATCAAAGGGACTTGGAGGCGATCCGATAAGCTTTGGAGGATCCCGCTTCTAGTTCATGTGGAGCTTCATTTTCATGCACACGGCCACTAGGCGATAGCCCTAGTAAGGTTTGCGAATCCATTAATGATTTATCTAGTAATGAACTTGCTTGTGCTAGTGAAAAATTATTACATGCCTATAACAAATTGCATAAAGATTTTATTGATTTAAAAAGCAAGCACAATAATTTAGAATCTGATCACGAGGAGCTAGTGTCAAAATTGGATGTCATTGCAAAAGAAAATATCATGCTTAAAGAAAACAATGACATGTTAATTTTAGAAAATAAAAAATTAACCACATCTATAACTAGTTTATCTCATGAAAAAGATAATGCCACATTAGAAGTAGAGAACATAAAAATTGATGATGCTTCCTTTATAAATGACTATATATGTTCTACTTCTAATAAAATTGCATATGTGCCTAATAATGAAGATTTGAATCTTGTGAATAAACGCATTTCATCTTTAGCTTCAACTTTAAAAATATGTATTAATAATTATAATAAGCTTATGGGTATGTGTGCCAAGTCTAAGTCAAAATAATTCACTCATTATGCACATATATATAGCAAAGTTTACAAGTGCTCTATTTGAGGCTGTAAAGGCCATTTAGCTAAATTTTGCTATGATGCATACAAACATGAGAATGCTAATGCTCCTTGTGCATCTCATGTAGCTTCATCATCTTGTACACTTACACATTCACATGCTCATTCTCACATTGTTCATCATAAGCATGCTCATGTGTATAGATATGATCATTATGATCGGTTTGGTTATTTGACCGAATATTATTTTGATTTGAAAAAGAAATCTCATTTGCCAAATGTTTCTAGTAGATCACATGTTTTTATATGTGATGTTTGTGGTAGGTTTGGACATCTTGCAAAATTTTGTTATGATATGCAAAAAGCTTCTAAGTTGCAATATGTTCCAAATAGACCATTGTTTAGGAATGTTTCTCGTTTGTAAAATAATTTTAAAAGACAAACTTTATTTGCAAATGATTCCCGTGTGTAGGCGTTAAAAATTACCTATAGGTCTCCGCACACGGTTCGAGACGAAGAGGAGATGATGAACATCGCTATTAGTCACAGAAGCTCATTTTACGATGACGGATGCATAAAGTGAGTTGACGGACCATGCAAAGCAGCGGAATTTCGAAATAATCGCAACACGAATAAATCGGGAGCTGCACGTCGCTTACGAAAGATGCCCCTCATGTCTCATTTACTCCACACATAATTCAATCATGGGATCTTGTATATCTCCTCGTCGGCTTTCCGACGCATTTTGGATCATGCGATTCCGAGATCAGATGACCAAAATACAACGAATACAGACGAGATGTACGAAACAGAGCTCAAGGCTAAAACCGAGACACCCAATGGTGTCTCAGCTTGGCCAAGACACCCACAAGTATCGTCTATGCCGAGACACCCAAGACTGTCTGTAGACCCGAAATGCTATTTTCTTGGCTATTTTTGGACGTTTTTCGACGTTAACCACCTAGATTTGTTCCAACTGATCTGAATCTATCCAAGAACATGGTTAAGTGGTTACAACTGAGGATAAGAGGGAATTGGTCGTTCTTATCCGAAAACAGGGGTCTCGAAGCCTATAAATACAGCCCCAGGGCCTTTATTTTTTCAAAGCTAGAATTCTCGAGCATTGGCGAAGCATTGCTGAATTGAGGACTAAAGAGCCATGAATTTCATAGCGGAGGAGGAGAGATCGGATTGAGTTCGTCAGCATAAATAAGAGGAGCTCGTCAGATCTACACTTCTCGGTTCCTTCCTTAAGATCACCCCGTTGCGGTGATCTCGAGAAGAGTGGTTATCTCGCCGTTGCTGAGATAACTGATTTGGTTTCTTGATTCCTTCGCGAATCAACGAAGCTCCGGATTTGATCTGATCATTTGGTGATCCACGGATATCAACGTCCCTGTCACAGGCTAAGATCCCACGCAAGCAGCGGAGGATAAACACATGTTGCGTTTGTTTGAAGAGAGTTGTATTTTTCTTATTTTCATTATGTAAGAAAATCTTATAAAAAACTAATTTTACTTTGAATCTATAATCGATAAACGTGTAATGGATTCAGCAATGAAGATATCAACTTTCACCATAAACAAGCTGACGACCATAGTGGGAGCCAACAGCCTTGCTACCGAGGCTGTCGTGCCGCAGCCAACGATCAAGATCCCCGTTGCTGAAGAGGTCGAATACGACCAACAAAAATTCAAGGAATACGTCTCCTCCTCCTCCTCCAAATCTGCCTCTCCTCATAAACATAGGAAAGTCTCCTCCTCCCAGAAGATCCGCTGGTCTTCAGATCTGAAGACCGGTCTTCCAGCTACCGTTGTTGCAGGTGTACCTCGCAATGATCCGTCGGCGTCAAATGAGACCAGATCTTCAAATCTGAACTCCTCCGTGATCAAAGAGTCGACTGCTGAAGGCGCGTGAACTCTATCAAAGAGAGCACGTCAAAGGAAACACCAACGCCTCACGCGCTAATTTGCCAAGGCTTTAGATTAGGTGGATGGACTCCGTTACCAAGCAGATCTGGAGTTCAGATCGGCCAAGTGGCTAAGTCATCTCCACAGCAAGCTTCGCAAACCTCCTCCCAACCACCTGCTAACGGATGGGTTCATGTCAAACGGAACCATTCCACTCTTGAGGATCGCATTCAGAAGCGTCGCGCACTTCTTGCGCATGCCCAAATCCTTGTGCGAAAAGCACAAGAGATGCAAAAGGATGAGGCAGTTAAGAGATCGCCGAGATCCAAATAAATTTGGATGCCAAAGGTCAAATCAACGCCTAAGGCAAAAGCAAGCAACATTGCTCCCCAGCCTTCGTTAACTTCGGATCCTGCTCCTTCTGCCACCACACCTTCAGTGAAAACCTACGGTGACGTGGACCTCTCCAAATTTAGAATTCTATTGAAGGGTCACCTGGATCCTTTATATGAAGATCAAGGCAAAGAGCTTGTTAAGGAACGCTTAGGACCGTTGAAGGAACCCCGAGCAACCACCCAGGCTGGGGGTCGTACGCGACATCCTAACAAGTTGATTCTCGTAATTACCCGCGTGGAGATGCCTACACAAAACCGAGAGCCTGTTAAAATTTCATCCTCACACGGGTGTGATTCCAAACGTGTGACTCCTGCTAAAGCCAATAAAGTGCTACTTATTCAGAAGAAGACGTGCCGAACAGACAACAACATTCTATCTGAGGAATCAAACCAACACCAATAGGTTGCTCTAACCGTAATGTTGATGAGTTGTACTATCAGGCTGGGGGTACGAATAAATCTCGAAAAAGAAGTACCCGGGAGATGGATTGTCACTATCCATATGCCAGACTTATCAGGACAGTATTATTAGCATGTAGCTGCCCTAAGACCGCTCCACAGAGGGTCTCGGTGTTCCAAAGGCTTTCCTCTGAAACGTCAAAACCCAAATCAATGCGTTTTCACAAAAAAAGATCGGTCGTTCGAGATGACGAATTCACAGAAGTTACCATTAACATGTTCAACCAGGAAAAGTATCTGATGGTTTCAAACGGGTCTAGCCCTAACTTTTCTCTAGGAAAAAGAGTCAATTCGGGAATAGCTCAATTAATGTCTCGGCTCCAGCTAGAGCTGTAGGACCTAAACAATCCGCGGTCACCATCAACATGCCTGATAAGGGAAAGTCCATTCGACCTTCTAATTCTGATCCCCTCATATCACATCGTCTGACCCATTTGCGATCGGGAACCACTAGACGCAGGGATTATCAAAGGATGAATAGAGGATTATCCTCTGATGACGAAGCGTCAGATGCTTGCTCCGCAATCACTTCAAATGCTACTGTATCCATCCCAGGGCAATCCTGTGAATCGTTCACCATCACTCCTGACCAAATAACTCAGATGATCGAAAATGCTCTCACTAAGCAGAAAGAAGAGTTTAAGGTTGAAATAGAACTGAACATACAACGGATGAGGGAGTTACATGACCTGCAACTTCAAGCTTTATCAAGACAGATTAGCGAATCCAGTCATCGCAACATTATAGTAGAACAAGTCAATACAATAGATAGTGATCCAGAACCGGATGACACTATCAACATTGATATCCCTCCCGACAACAATAACGCTAGGGGTGGTCTAACCGAAGATAACAACGCTGTGAGTAGCCCCGTTGTTTCTCTCAAAAATCGTCTGAAGCATGATACAGATGAGGATAAAAAGATGAAGGATCTCGAGAGAAAAATCAACGATCTGATGTCTGCTCGAGAGGTAAAGAAGATCGTCATTCCGTGTCCTTACCCGAGAGAGTGGGAGTCGATCACGTATCCGACCAAATGCAACCTGATCAACTTTATACCATTTGACGGGAAGGGATCGCCCACTCAACATTTGATCTACTTTAAGTCCTACTTGGGCATGATATCCGGCAATGAAGCATTAATGGTTTGATCATTTGTTGGCACCCTTCGTGGGCCTACCTTCGATTGGTACCGCCGTCTCAAACCTGGAAGTATCAACAGCTAGGACGATATAGAGAGCTCATTCCTTGGAAACTTCTTTGATGATGATGCTGAGGTATCCATCAGGACACTCTTCGATGAGAAGCAAAAAGACGTAGAAATAGTCACTGACTTTGTTAAATGCTTCCAGAACAAGGTGATAAATTGCTGAGATCCGATCACGGAGGAATTCATTCTACAAACTTGCCAATAACAACCTCTTTTTGGACGTGTTGGGAGTTATGGGATTAAACATATCCAATACTTAGAAAGATTTGAAGATACACGGTGAAAAAGCCGAATGCTTCCTCAGAAGGAAGAAGATCGAAAGAAGCCAACAGTCAATGCCTGCGATTGCTAGTGATAATAATCAACCTCAAAAGCAGCAAAGGGCTCTAGATCCGAGACTCCAAAAAGAGTACTCTTTCAAGGATGAGGAAGTTCCGGGTATTTTTGAATACCTTCTGAATAACGATGAGATTGAGCTACCACCTATTAAAGATCAGGAGGGAACTAAGAGGATTACGGACACAAACTACTGTGTGTATCACAGGAGGGTTCTCCATCCTACTGAGATTTGTTTTGGTCTAAAGAACAAGATTCAAGCTCTAATCGACTCTGGCGCTATAAAGCTAGAATAAGCCGAATGACGGTGCACCATTCCGAAGAGTATACGAGTATAAACTACTTCTCAATCCTCCAACTGGTATAAGAGGTTAAACTGCTCCCTGACACTCCAATAGGTATATGAGTCTAAACTATTTCCTTTCTTTCACGGGAAGTTCCTGGAGAGTGTCATGCCTCGTATTCTTAAGGATAACTCGGTCATACAACTGAGTACAATGTTAGACCCACTTTCACAAAAAAACTAGGGGTGGATAATTCATGTAACGGGAAGTTCCCGAGAGAATTCTATATAGTGTATTCTTAGGGATAACCCGGTCACTATAAGAAGGTGATGAATAAGAAACTCCCACTCAAACTCCCGCTACATCTGTGGACTCAACATTCTCATTGTTAGAGTCCGGACATAGTATTCAGAATTTTAGTCTCCTAATCATTAACGATTATCAAACCCCTCTGTGTTAAGTATTTGTCACTTAACACTAAGAACCCACTCTGATTGACTTGTACAAGTCAACACTCCCACTGTGATTTGTACTCTCAGTCTCACTGTCTACTTGGTCAAACCTTTAAACAGTTAGGACCACAACCAAAATCCCCTCTTGATTTTTTCCATGAACGAGAGGTGCACAAATTGAACAATCAAATCTTTAAACAGTTAGTGTCGTCTCAAATTCTCATCTTGGTCAAACCTTTAAACAGTTAGGACCATAACCAAAACCCCCTCTCAATTCCTTCCATGAACAAGAGATCCACTTTTAATTTGAGCAATCAAATCTATAAAAGTTAGGGTTGCCTCCAACCTCACTTGGTCAAACCTGTAGATAGTTAGGACCAAGACCGGAATGCTCCTTTCGATAAACAAAAGACTTCCACCTTTTTTTATTCGGCCAAACCTATAAAAGTTAGGGTCGAAATCGGAATATTACCTCAATAAATAAGGAATTCTTTTCTTAGATTAAGCAACAAATCCTATAAAAGTTAGGGTTGCTTGAATCTTTCCGATTCTCGCAGTGGAGATCCTACTCCTAGTTTTACTTTTCCAGATTCTTAGGGTGGAGATCCCACTTCGAGTTTTCTTGGTAACTGGAGATAGAATATAAAATTATTCCTCTTCAATTTTTGGAAATAGAATATAAAATTGTTCCTCTCCTATTTTTGATACCATCCTTAAACTCCGTAATCTGTGCCTTATACACGTAGGGAATTTTATCCCGAATCCTAAGTAGGGATAAGTCAACGCCTAACATGCGTTGTCGGTTTAGTCTTTCACCGATTAAAGAAGACATCATAATCCGAATCTTGGGAATTTTATTCCAAAGCCTAAGTAGGGATAAGTCAGTGTCTAACACGCGTTGCCGGTTAGTCCTTGACCATAAAAAGGGACAATAGCCCACATATTCGACATTTGTGGCAGGTTGTTATTAATAACATTATAATCCGTGCCTCATACGTACGGGGAATTTTATCCCAAATCCTAAGTAGGGATAAGTCAACACCTAACACGCGTTGTCGGTTTAGTCTTTTACTGATTAAAAAAGACACTAGAATACCAATCTGATGCATGTTATCCCGAATCCTAAGAAGGGATAAGTCGACGCCTAACACACGTTGCCGGGTAGTCTATTCCCGTGAGAAAGACGAAGACTACGTATTCAATATCATAGCACTAAAAGAGTTAACTCTTTTAGCACAACGTTACATGCGAAACGGACTTAAACAATCTGCATGTAAGTCCGATTCAAACGATAATCGGTAAAGGCATATCAAATCCGTTGATGGCTGAGGATTTGTCAAAAATCCTGAGTCTGCACCTGATACATGTGGCCGGATAGTCTATTCCCATGAGAAAGACGAAGTCTACATATTCAATATCGTAACACTAAAAGAGTTAACTTTTTTAGCACAATGTTACATACGGAACAGACTTAAACAATTCGCATGCTAGCCCGACTCAAACGGTAGTCGGTAAAGACTCATCAAACCTGTTGATGGCTGAGGGTTTGTCAAAATTCTATGAATGTGAGAGTCATTGACGCATCAGCCCCATTAGTTAGTCTCGTGACACGAGCATCCAACAACTTCGGGATAATATCCATATCTACAGACGAATCAGCTTTAACAGTTGGTTCTGTAGCCCCAACTGTTGGAACCACTATGCTCAAACTGTGTATACTCTAGCAAATGTATGAGTATAAACTATGTTAACGATGAGCGATCCGAAACCCTAGGTTAATGTTGGTCAACGTGTAACCCTAGTTCAACATCAGTTAATGAGTTGTAATAAAAAGTCAACATCGGACGATCCAAAATCCTAAGGTTAACACTAGTCAACGCGTAACCCTAGGTCAACGCCAGTCAACGCGTTACGATTAAAAGTCAACGTCGGGCAATCCGAAACAACGCCATTCAACGCGTAACCCTAGGTCAACGCCAGTCAATGCATTGTAATGAAAAGTCAATGTCAGGCTGTCCGAAACCCTAGGTCAACGTAGGTCAACGCCGATCAACACGTAAGCCTAGGTCAACACCAGTTAACACATTACGATGAAAGTCAACGCAAGTCAATATATCGTGATGGAGATAGTCAGTTCAAAGTCAACTCGATGATACGAGCCAAAATCAACGCAGCGCTGGAACAACTTCGGTTATTTATTAAGATACTGAATAGACTGAAGATCGAAGGAGTCGATTCAAAGCTAACTACAGGTCCTTTTACACCGACTGAAGGTTGGACCGATCATATCCAAAGTATTTTAGGCTCATCT
>BQKN01064888.1:0-47566 GCA_022839385.1 Asparagus kiusianus | reverse complement strand
CGACTGAAGGTTGGACCGATCATATCCAAAGTATTTTAGGCTCATCTATAAAAGAGACGAGACTGAAACACTTTGGAGGGGATATCTATAGGCATTAAAAATTACCTATAGGTCCACGCATGTGGCTCGAGATGAAGAGGAGATGATGAACGTCGCTATTCGAGTCATAGAAGCTCATTTGACGATGACGAATGCATGAAGCGAGTCGACGGACCATGCAAACCAGTGGAATTTTGGAATAATCACAACACAAATAAATCGGGAGCTGCATGTTGCTTACGAAAGACGAAGCGCCCCTCATATCCCATTTACTCCACACATAATTCAATCATGGGATCTTGTAGATCTCCTCATCGGCTTTCCTACGCATTTTGGATCACGCGATTCCGAGGTCAGATGAGCAAAATACAGCGAATACAGACGGGATGTATGAAATAGAGCTCAAGGCTAAAACCGAGACACCCAATGGTGTCTCGGCTTGTGTAGAACCCCGTATTTTGTTAGAAGTATAAGTGAATTATTAGTGACAAATAATTCTATTGTGGTAAATGACTTGAGGTCATAGATATACTTGATAACAAGGTATTAGAGATGTATGGATATATTTATATAGAGTTTTGTGCATCAGTTTTGACAGATTAGCAAAACATGTACGAATCTATAAAATGTCTGATTAGTCGACTTATGAGTCGACCTATGAGTCGACTTACGAGCAGATTTCCAGATTCTTTTTAGTTGCGGGTTTGGGTGAGTTTCTTTTGGGTTTTAACCGTATCATATATATATTCTTTTACCCGAAATTAACCCCAAACCCATCAGATCTCAGAGAACCCTAGCCACCTCTCTCCCCTCAAACCCAAGCTCAGATTTTGGGCGATTTTAGGGAAGTTCTGAGGATTCTTCAGCAGTTGTGGGCTTTACAGCGAAGGGGGGTTTGTCCTCTTGTTTCTGGAGATCCAGCAGCACCTAAGGCAAGTAACATCTCGCCCAATCCTACACCCACTGTTTGTATAGCTTTTCTTAAGTTTTTATTTCAGATTTTTGAGCCTAAAACATATTTTTGTGCATAAAAATAGATACTTTACATTATGAGATGCAAGATCTATATTTTTCAGTTATAAAAACCTCACAAACGAATTTGTAAATTTAGATCCAGATATGGAAATTTGTTTAAACATGAGTTTCAATGTGATTTACTGTTTTCAATACGTTTTTAAACATGTTTATATGTTTAGGGTTTTAATGTAAGATAATACAAGCAAATCTTTTGTTTCTACTGATATACATGTATTAGAATCGGATTTATATTGCTGACATGATCAAAGAGAACAATAGTTTGTAATTTTGGCAGATAACAATCGTGAACAGAAAACTAGGGATTTTCTACTCAGTCGACCAATGAGTCGACTGATGAGTCGACTTATGAGTCGACTGATGAGTCAACCAATGAGTTGACTGATGTGGAAAACTTTAGTTTTGTGTTTTGTCTGGTCGACTTATGAGTCGACTGATGAGTCGACCAATGAGTCGACTAATGAGGAATTTTCTTCATTTGTATTTTCTTCAGTTTTGAATTTGTTTGAGTTGTTTCAGTTTAACTGAAATTGTTTATATTTGTTTATTGTTACTGCGTGCCTAAATATGGACGAGGAGTCGCCTCGAATGACGGATATTAGAAATTTATGTATAATCCGTATCTTTACATGTGAGATGTCATGCGAACACGAGTTTAGGTTTGCGCACTGAGACACGTGAGAAATTAGGGTATATGCACCTGTTCATATAACTAATCTAGTCCATGTGTTGGACGATTATGATGTGCAGTCCATGTGTTGGACACTTATCACTTTCAGTCCATATGTTGGACCATTTCCATATGCAGTCCATGGGTTGGACATCCACTACATCAGTGTAGACCTTGAGAGTTAACACTTATACTTGCATAGGCTGGACACGACATTTATACGAGTTGTGATACGACACCGTAAATAAGTCTGAGATGAGTTTGCCTTCTTTTATTAATGTTTCTTGTATTAGATTTTAGGTTTGGTATTTAGGGATGTACAATTTGAGATACAAGGTATATACATGAGGGTTTTCTTGTTTGGATTATTTCGCTCGACGTACCTATGCTCATGTTGTAACTTCCTAAATATTAAAATCCTCTTATGCATAGGTACTTACAATCTGAGCTACATGGTATATACATGAGGGTTTCCTTGTTTGGATTATTTCGCTCGACGTACTTATGCTCACATTGTAATTACCTAAATAGGATTTGTGATTATATATATATATATATATATATATATATATATATATATATATATATGTTATAACTGTATTTTCTGTATACAACGAGCCCTTTTCCCTTGGAGTTGGTTGTGATGTTGCTCGCTAGCGCTTTGACGCTCATTGTCCCTCCCCCTTTCAGGAAACGAGCTAGGAGCCCGGAGAGTCGCAGGTTGATGGCGGGGCACTCTAGCTTCAGCTATTCTATTATAGTTATATTTTACTTCTGAGCTCCACAGTAGGCTTTGTTTAGACATTTTGAGAGTTTATTCTAGAAGTTGTAAAGGCTGTGTGACTTATTTCCTTTATTTCAGACATTTTGTATTTGAGGCTTGTTGAGAACCAAAACCAAAACAGACTAGGAATCCTGTTTGGCCCAATAACCTGTTATTTAACATTTTTAGCCATCCCTCGATCTCAAAAAGGATTTGAATCCTTTTACTATCATCCTAATCTCACTCTCTTTATCTGAATTTGAGTTCAAGTCTCTTTTTGATTTGGACTGAGATTTCCCCTTCTTTACTTTGAAGGTTAAAGACTTATTCTTTGAGTCTTCTTCTGGGGTTTTTTCTTTCTATTTCAGCCTAACTTCATATGTGATAAGATTGCCTACAAGATTATCAAGATATAGACTTGAAAATTCTAAAGTTCTTCAATAGCTTAGGTTCCCAATCATGTGGTAGAGAATGGAGTATCTTTCTACACCTTGTTTTTCCTTCCCTAGGGCTTTTGATTTGTTCACGATGTCGGTGAATCACCTGTACATGTCCTAAATGCTCTCTGAAGCCTTCATGTTAAAATTCTCATACTTGCTTTGGCCTCTTTTACATGTGAAGATCCTTTATGAGTAACTTCCAATGTGTTTAAGATTTCCTATGCAATGGTACAGTTAGAGATATGGTTAAACTCTTTAATAGTAAGAGAGCAATATAGAGCATTCATAACTTTAACATTATTTAAAAAAATCTTTTTAAGGGGTCCATGTTTCCATAGGAATAGCAGTAACGACCCCTCCTTTATCCTCAGTAGTATTGGTATCTATGTTCAACACTCCCAAATATCAAAATCATTAGATATAAAAAGACTTCCATGCATGCTTTTTAATATATGCAATTTGTGCCACCAAAAAGTGGGGAACAATTGATGGTGTGTCCTTCAAGAAAGGGTGAAGTAGTGGTAAAGCTTAACATCTCTACTCTTAAGTGTTGATACATAAATATGGATAACTATGCTCTAATATTACTTGTTAGAACTGGGATGCAAGCCTAGAGGAGGGTAAATAGGGTTGCTACAACTTGTCGACAAGAATCAAAAAATACAGCGAAAATATAATAAGTGAAAAATAAAAAGCAAACCAATGTAGGAATACGCGAGATTTTTATGGTGGTCCGGCTCGAAATCCTTTGTTTACTCTTTCTTCTCATGAAGTGTCTTTCTTACTATGACCAAAGTTTACCTGAATCATAATCTGATTCAATAGGCTTCACAAACTGCACCCTAAATCTATCTGAAATTAGTCGTCTAACCTAACTCTTTACAATGACCAAAAGAAACGTAGTCCTACCTAACCCAATCTTCAATTACCCTGGCTTGAGTACACCATCAAACTCATAAGTTTAAAATACAACCAACTAAATAAATACAGTGCAAAAAGAACAATCTTACAGCCCTTTATCAAACCGTTCTTCAAATCGATAAAGATGAAGATTCATGAAGAAGCTGTGTAGCGATGTATACGTAGGGCACTCCTTCTCGCTGAATTGAACTCCAATAAACAGCAAGTCGAGAAGAAGCTAAACAAGGCTCAGGAAATTTGATCAACTCTCCCTCAAACCTTAGAATAAAGATCTCTCCTTTTGTGTATTTCTCATCTTGAACTTCATTGTTAATTATGATCTCTAACTCCCCTTAAATAGACCTTGAAGGATAGGAAAGAGATACTCAAATCTAAGTGCAAATAGAAGATCAAATGAGTCACTGAACGGCTGAGATTAAATCTTAAAGACTACCAAATTTTGTCATAACCATCAATGGTCCCTTGGTGACCATCGATGGTTCAACTGTAGCCATCGATGGTGTCGATTCTAGTATTTGGATTTCTTCGATTGTCTCATATAACATCGATGGTTCCTAATGACCATCGACAAGTCATCGTAGACAATTGATGGCTCCAATTCCTATTTCTATTTTTCTCCGATTAGCTCCTGTAACCATCAGTGAGATACTGACAATCAATGATTGTCTCTTGACCTTCAATGGTTCGAAGGCTAAAATCAACGATCGTGTTGATTTTTGCATCATTTTGAACCGCATCTTGCTTGTACCTATTTATACCGTAAATGAGAGTTTGTTATTTTTCAAACAAAAAATATTGTACGAACAACGTTCTAACATCCCCTACTTTATACTTATATACCTTCACTTATTTTTGACAACACTTATATATCATGAAGTCTTTAAAATTCACACTTTGATACCTAATTCTAGTTTGCAAACATGAGAATTTTTCCCAAATTTTCTCATGTACTCCCATGAGCTAATTTTATGACCTTTTAACCCAGATGAATTTATTGTTTGTAACTTAATTCTATTTTAAGTCAACAGGTAAAAAAATTAGTGGATAAGCACTCCTATCCACTTAAATTTATTCTAGCTTTTATCTCGCACCAGCAAATGATCCCACCTGTTAAAGTTCAAGCCAACTCTTTAACTCCTTATACACTCTTCTTTGCTTTCATTCCGATCAATTATAGCTCTGCGCCTACTTAGTGTTAGCCGGGCAACAAATGTGCAACACAAACCGCAGTCGGTGTTTGACCAGAAAACATCACTCAAAAGTTCAGAAGCATTTCATTAAACGAAGTATATATATATATCGAGCCCTCCATAAAATTAAGGATCAAAATTTGTCACCTGTTATTGACAAATAGCATCAGTTTCCTTCTACTCTATGGAGCCCAAAACTTGTCCACTGACGGGCAACACTCCTTAAAACTAGACTAGGTTTGGCTCTAGTTTCATTTTGAGGAGAAATGTGTTTGGAAAAAGCAAGGTCAAGATTTCTCAGATTTTTCCTAGACTAAAAACTGACCCCTAATGAACCAAGCGGAAGTTAATTTACAATAGAACCAGTTTAGAACATAATTGGACCGGAATTGATCCTGGCATAGTTGTAAAAGGATTGCCAAACACACCCTTAAGTTATCATTTAAGTTCGCTTGCTCTGAACTCAATGTCAGAAAATTCTCTCAATACTCGTTGGCATTGGCTTCGATATTTTAGGTCCCTAACCAACAAAATGTAGTCAAAATTATACAGGGATTTCGTTCATCCCTAGTAACAATGCTCAGGTTACTATCAACACGATGCAAGTCTGGAAGTGAGAGACAACCAAAAATTTCTAGAGCTTGCATATTGGCTTTGAAAGATGGTAAGACGTCGCAGATGGCAGGCAATGATACCTTGGAATCCGTCATTAATGTAGAAAATGAAATTTGTATCTTTCAATCATAACTAAATCAATCATTAAGTACCAACAGTTAATGAGTGTTAAATGATCAAACGGATATCAACTCTTGAATCTCATATTTCGTAAACTGGACTGGCTGTCGATATTCCTTTAGCTCGCATACTACCATGAACCGAATCCTCCGAAATACTATATTATGAGGATGATCCACCATACGAGAAAACAAAATTTTGTTATGAATTATGTAAGACCCATGAACCTGTGCTCATAACTGCACAAAGCACGTATATAAAACAATTAGGAATGTACTCGTTGAAATCTATAATGATGATACTCTTCATAGTTTTACCATGTGGATAATCGGATAATCCTATCCAACATCATGATATTCAAATCACACGATCTCAGCTCTCAATGACCACAACACAGATGAATCTAAATTTTGCCCTAAGGAAAGACATTGTCTTTCCTGAACACAAAGAACAAATGAAAATTGTTTGAAGCTACACATAATGAAGCAATGAACTAGCACATAGATATAGAAGCAAAACCTAATATTGGGGGAACAAACTCTGGGGTAATATAAAAACACAATAAACGGATAACTTGTTTCAAGAACAAAATACTAGAACTGACCTGCAAATACATGTATACAGTTTCTATGATCAAACTTCCACATGTAAAACCTCAAGAAAACAATAATTCTAGTCTTCCAAGATATCATAATGGGCTGCCCCTAATAAAAATGAATGATACATGTAATAACAAGGGTAAATTATCGAGAGTCCAATAGCATCAGAGTGCAGCATACGAACACTGGACTCAAGAAGTAAGACACAAAACTTCCAACTTAAACTGGACTCAGGAAGTAGACACAAAACTTCCAACTTAATTCGTCTTTGACTTGTGAACCTTCTTCTTGGGTTGTCGCCTTGGCATTGAGTTCTTCATCCCCAGATAGAAGAGCAGTGAACCAAAGAGAGCCAAGTTCTAAGCAAAAGAGCACAAGAAAATTAATTGATATTCTATTTGGGCTAATGTAATAGCTGGAGTATGGAAAGGAAAGGATCAAACCTGTGTGAATTTGATGAAAAGTTGAACAAATTCTGGCTTCTCCATGTCATAATTGTAAAAATCGTACACGATAGGCATAATAAATGCCAAATAAAAAAGCTGATAAAAAAGACAGACACAGATCATTGCAAGAAGTTATACAGGAAGAGATTCAAGAAGTCCACTTGTGATAGCAAAGCCTACAATCCAAAATGTATAGCCTAATAACTTCATGTGCAGATTGAGATGTTGTTCGTGATTTAGCAAAAGGGTAACACAAAAAGATTAAGAAAAACAAAAGTAAACTTCAATTTTTTATGTATACCTCTTAAATCATGCATATTTCCAAAACTAAACCCCAAATCTTAGAATTTGCAAAACCAACCCCAAATTATCAACTTTGGGAGGAAAAAACTACCCCCAATCAACAAATCACCAACTTTGATAGGCTAAAATTTTAACTGCAATAAAAGAATATTCAACAAATTAGTCATAATTATACTCCCATATCCAACAAAGATGAAGATTTTTTGTTTTTTTGGGGGGTGGGGGGGCGGGGTTTACAAAAGTTCATGATTGAAGGGAATTTTTGCAAATACTGAGATTTGAGAGGTAATTTCTCAAATTACGCATGATTTCAGGGGTATATAACACGAAAAACATTTTGTTTGTCAAATAAATGATAACACAGTTTAGAGTCATGAGGCTACAAATTGAAAAACGTACAAGTTGGGAACAAGCAAGAAAGCCATACCAGGAGGTAAGCTCCAAACGAGCTGCTGAAAATGAACAGTAGGCCCCCAAGTCCTTTCAGTCCTATCGTGGTGGCAATAACATGTCTCATCTGAATAATAAATGAAGACAAGATATCTAAATATCATATACCATGGAAATATTTTAAGCTATACAACACACAAGAAATAAATAAAAAAATCACATATATTTTTTACCTCAATATGAGGCGGGACTACCAAACCGTGGGAAGCTAAATGCTCTATGAAGAGGTTGAATTTGGGCTTCAACGCTTTTGCTGCAGGTCCACCATCAGTACCAAATTCAGTAAACCTACGAAAATCAGGCATATAATCAGCACATCGTTACAATATTGTGATCAGAGAAAATAAACGAAATTCCAGAAGGCATTCCCAAATAAACTCCAGGAAGATCTTGCATCTGAGACTATCCCATGTCAACAGAAAAAACAAACAGATAAACTTTATCACGTAAATTTGACAGCCAAGAATTTATACATATTTAAAAAGCAATTCGATGTAAAAAAGGTAGGCGTCATATAGAAAAAAACGCACAAAATGTGCATCTCAGACGCCTATTTGAAACAGATCCCACATGTAACTTCTAGCTGGAGGATGCTGAAATTAGTAGGTAATAATGTAGTCCACCCTAGAAGAGGAAATGCAGGCACCACCCAGGCAAAATGTGCATCAAGCTTGTCTAGCCTAAAACCCAATGCAAACTAGGTTGTATTAAATGGCTTCAACAAACTGCTATAAACATAAGTGAACAGATCTGAGAGAACATGCATTTCCAAAACAATATAAAAAGAGGAAACTTACTCTAATTGAGATGCTTGAGGATTTAGCAAAAAAAAAAAACCTTAATCTACATCAAAATTAATATTGATGTTTAAGTCTGCAGACTCTCGTTTTCGTATCTGCTAACTAGAAAAAATTTGGCTCTGCCATAACATCGTCCTGTCAACATATAATGAAATTAAATAAAAGATCACATTTTCTCATCCATAACAACAAGAAACCATTAAGAAATACAGAAAGATTTGTCAACTAAAAATATCCTACAAATAAATTAAAGAAACTTAGAGAAGTTTGGCCATGAATATTCTATCATAAGAACAGCAAGATCATGAAAACAAAATTATGTCAAGTATACGATACTCGTGGATCCTATACATAGGTGAAGACTAGCACTCATAAATTAGAATTTTTTTGGAAAACATAAGACTATTCATATCCCAGGTACAAGGTAACTATTGAACCAAGACATCACCTAAAAAGATGGTGAGTCATACACAACATTATTTCGCATAAAGAACTAAAAATGACTGAGACTAAACTTTTTGAGAAAATCCCATGATAGGTGGCAAACCATGGAAAAAATACTATGTCCCGTCAACTTATTTACTGAAATTTTCTGTACAATGTAGAATAAAAGAAACAAATTAATAAAATGTCAATTTATAAAGAACTGGATTCCTTTAAGCAAACCTCTTGATGGACTGCAAATAAACCTACGAGTCAGCTTAACTCTTCTTCAATAACAGGTAAAAACATCATTGTCGAACTAAAGCCAACGCGGTTTATAGCACTTAAACTTGCCCTATCTACCTAAACAGATTTGTGGTAAAAGAAAAAAATTCCCATACAACATGCTTGGCATGATGACATAAGTGATGCATCCAAGAAGGCAAAACATTAAATTCCTTAGAAATTAGAATTACCTTATCGTGTTTGAAATCATGTCACTGATGCAAGGATGTGTAGGAGCACCAGCAGCAATATGAAAGGAAGGCTTCTCAGTGAAAATTTTAGTGGGTTGCAATTGAAGGCCATCCATTTTCATTTCAGTTAGCGGCTATCATCATCCTCAAAAAGTTCCCGCAATGGCACATCAAACACTACTGAATTGGGTCTAATAGCAAACTTATTCTGAATGGAAAGAGTTGAGGGCCTGTTTGGATTTCATTGGGGGTAGGGGAAGTTAAGGTAAAGCAGGGGAAAGAAGTGGTAAAACAAGGGAAAGAAGAGAAAATAAGTAAAGAGAATTCCCTTCCCCTAAGTTCCACCCTAATTTTGGGGGAAACAAATTTTGTTTTGTTACGTGTGAACTTAAGGTAACTAGGGAACACTTCACACTCTAAAGAGTTCCCAAACGGGATGACGGTTTCCCCTAAGTTCCCTTCTTCCCACATTCCCCTTAATCCAAAAAGGCCCTAAACATAGGTCTAGTGATGGTTGTTGTCTTGACAGTTATGAACATAAATTATGCTATGAACCTAGTTCATAAATTTTCTTCCCAAAAAGCATTGAGATTGCCCAATACATATTATTGGCATAGAACCCGTACAGACCGTAGTCTTCAAATGTGGCATAAGGAGGAGGTTCAAACTTCAAAGCTTGTTCTCAATAAACCCAACTATACAAACCAAATAACATCTAAATAGTATACATTAACTCCCTCTTTCAAGTGACAAATGTTTCCATTTATGCCTACCAATTGGCCGATGGTCTAATCAAGCATGAAGCTTGCAGATGAAAACTTTTGGGCAACCCATAAATATGGCTTCTGGGTTTAACAGCTACCTTCCATGAGATTAATTCCTCAACAAATTTCTGCTCATGCTAAAGCGTTACACAACTAACATAAGTAACATAATCACAGAGACTTTCAAAAATAATAGTTTATAATCATATCCAACTATTATGGTAGCAGTATGTAGATAGATACACATCACGCTCACTACTTTATGCGACTTGAAATGTCCACGTAAGTTGAAATTCTTTAGATAAGCTCACGAATGGTTTTATCAAGCCGGTTCCCTTTTCTATGCAAACTATGACGAGGGCAATTTCGTCAAGTAACTTCTTCTTACAGACTTATCCTAATGTAGAACTAACTTGCACTCTAACCTTGAACATTAAATAAACACCAAATCAAAGACTTTCAACTGAAAAGGAGGCCAATCCTCCACTCTCTTCCTAAACACTCAAAACAAATCACCAAAATAACCAACCTTAAACCACAAACTCACAACAATTAACCAAGTAAACAACTCTAATCACGGAAACACACAAAAAAACACCTAGATCTGACAAAAGTAGCATCTCAATCTCTGCTAAGCTACATCATACAGAATCCAACAACTAAAAACTAAGAAGCTCAACACAATCCAGAGCTAAAAACGAGAAATTTCCACATAGAACCAAACCCTAAACCCTAGCCCAGATCTGAACTAAAACAGAACAAAAGATCAATGTTTCGAGAAGAGCTCACTCTTGATAAGCAGAGAGAAGGAACACCGAAGCGAAGAGAACTCTCCCAGCGAAGGAAACGAACCCCATTAAAGAAAAATTTCAAGATCTCGCTCTCGATCTCGATCTCGATCTCGATCTCCCTCAGAGGACTCAGAACTGGAATTTTGAGAAAGACCGTTCCGGGTCGTATTTACAGCAAGCGACTTGGACTTGGTTGCCCCTAGATCCTCGCAGAAATATCGGCATTGCCACTGGGTTTGAAAGGAGTTTGACTTGAACCTGGACCGTTGGATGATTGAGAAGTTTATTGGACGGTTCAGATGAGGGCGGTATGGGTACAAGATCTTGCCAGGTTCTGCCAATCAACTGTACAATTCGAAGTGCTGGTCTTAATTGATGTGGTCCATTATATACGGGTGGACCCTACCTCGTTATTTGAAATTAGAATTGTTTTACTGGTTATGGATGGTGTTCACTCTATGCGGTTGTGCGGAAAAGGAGCTGTAAAAATAAATATCGCAGTCAGATTGTCTGGCTTGCAATTCCTTGGTTGTATTCAATCTGTTCATAATTGTTACCCCAGTGTGACTAAGCGCTTGGAATTAATAAACTTTTGGGCTGACAGGGGGTTTCATTTATAAATATGAAGATTTGGAGTTATAATACAAAATTAAGAAAGAATTTAGGGTCTAATATGACAAAACTCTATTTTAATAACGTTATTTCAACTAAAAATATTTGGAGGTACATATTACTCGTATGATGATGCGGACGTCAAATGTACAATTAACAAAGAAAATAGGGTCTAACATGATAGAAAACCATAAAGTTCTTGCTAATCCATTTGGCCAAAACTGAACTAATTTTCAAATTAAACTCATTTCCAATTTTATTCTCCAATTCGACCCACTTCAAACTTAATTATGAAAATCAACCAACTTTCTCGTCACGTTAGCATCATGGTCAGAAAGTGGGTCGATTTTTTTTTTTAAAACGCGATCCTAATTAGTCGGGGTTGGCAACCCCGATTATTTTAGACATCGACGACAATTTGGCAACCTAATTAGTCGGGGTTCGAAACACTGACTAATTTAGCACATATTTTAATTGGTCGGGGCGCCCCCGCCCCCCCACCCCGACCATTTCGGAATGCCTAATTCGAGTTCATGTCATTATTTTGTCGAAGGTCCAAAATAATTGAGGTTACCAACCCCGACTGTTTAGGTTGCCAAATTGTTGGCGAGGTCCAAAATATTTGGGGTTGTCAACGCCGACTAATTAGGATCGCATTTAAAAAAAAAATCAATCCACTTTCTGACCACGATGCTGACGTGACGAGAGAGTTGGTTGATTTTTGTAATAAAGTTTGAATAGGGTCGAAATTTGAGATTAAAATTATAAATGAGTTTATTTAGAAAATTTCTTCTTTTGCTCAATTTCTAGCCTCTAAACTAGTTTTCTATTGGACCAATCTACGTATGGACTAACTTCAATCTAGTTAATTAAAAATTAGGTCAATCATAACTTACATTTAAAACATAGAGCTTGTTTGGCAACCTCAAAAAATGAGGCTAGGATTGAATCTGACCCAATTTTAAGTAAAAAGCCTGATTAGGAAAAATTACGCTAGAGTTGGCTCGGTTTTTCCTATGCCAAAAATAGTTACTTAAACATGTACTTTTTTTATCTAGCGCCCCACCCCTCCTCTCCCAGATAAAAAAAGAACCGGTTCTTAAAATTCGGCTAGAACTAAGGGCATCTCCAATAGCTTCTCCAAAATTTTCTCCAAAATGGAGAAGCAAAAGTCATATTCTCCAAATTATTTTTACACCAGCTCCAACAGCTTCCCCATTTTGAAGAATCTTTTTTTTCCTCCAAAAATTTGGAGAATGCTGCAGATTTGGGGAAGCTTCCCCATTTTTTTCTTCTTCATCCCTATTTTGGAGAATGAGATGGGGAATCTGTTGAACCAAAAACTTAACTAAATTCTCCAAAAATAAGAAATGGGGAAGCTGTTGGAGATGCTCTAATCCTGATCTAGTTTTGAGATGATTGTCAAACAGATGGTCAAATTTTGGGCATTGGTGAGCATTGGTGAGGCTTGGACGCAACCGGAGCTATTTCATATTTCCAAATGAAAGATAGCGTGTTAAAACATCTCTAACGTTTGATTGACAGCAAAAGCTAACTCTCACGTTGCAGACAATATAAAAATGAGAGAATGAAGCCACACCCATACGTTTTCATAAACAGTTGATGAATTTATGTACAGAAAGAATGGTATCCTACGACGTAACAATAAATCCAAAGTCAACAATTACAAATTGTTCATTTCACTGCACGGGATCATTGCTCCTGGGCAAAATCTTTACAGGAAGACTAACCAAAGGATTCCCAAATCCGCTGCTCCCCCCAACGTTCCTCTCAATATCATCAGCAAAGTGGAGGTCAAACCCATCATCATCATGATCCAAGCCATCATCATCGTCCATGTAATTAGTCCTCGACATTGAGCTACGGTTTCTCCAGTCTCTAGCTCGACCATCATCTGCTTCTTGCTCTCCCCAGCTTCTTTCTGAAGCATTTTCACTGTGGTAACTTGCGTTACGGTGACCAAAAACAGGAGGCGGCTCGAGAAAGCTGGCGACATGTGCCGATGAGTGGGGCCCGGATCGGGCCCACCATGGATTCCCAAGCGCTGGATCGCATGGATGAGAACTACCGTCTTTGAGGAGAGGGCTCGATGTGGATGCCTCTAAATGAGACTGAAGTCTCTCGGGGATATTGCTAGATCCCCAAACTTCTCCTCCAACTATATTACCATCAGTTTCCTTTGTCCATAATTGGTCCATAATTGGCTCAAAGGGTTTTGTTTCTTGGGATAAGGGTGTGCAGTCTTTAGATGAAGTGTAGTATAAATCCAAGATATATGGTTGGTGGATACCACCTTGATCAGGTATATTGACGATATTGAGGAGGATATCCTTTGGGGGATATCTGTGGAACATTTCACTTTGGGTTCTTGAACTTTGGGCAAGTTCCCAGGGTTGGCTTGGTGAAGGGTAGTTATGACGATGGATATTTTGTTGCACTTGTTGATCCTTGAACTTGCAAAGTGTGGCTAAGAATTTCCGACCATGAATGCTTGGTTCCCAGGATGGATATGCGCTTTGAAAGCTGTATAAAGGAGTAAGATCATGTAATGGCAAAGATAACAAAAGATTTGAACTTGTGTAATCTAAAAAGGTGCCATTATGGATTTTGAATTGACAGCATACATACCTCAAGAATGATTTCTCCATTTTACCCTGGGAACTCCTCGTTTCTCTTGGTGCGTCAAATGGCGAACCATACTTCTTGTTTCCGTGGCTTTCAAAGTTAAATGCACTAAAGCTACAAAAGACATCAGGGAAAAACACTAAAGTCGACAGATAGATACAATGTATCAAACAGGAACAAGCACAAAATAGAAAGAAATCTTTGGGTGTGGTAAACAAGTGAATAACCTGCAAACATGACCAACACCCTCAATATCCACTGTGAAGTCTGAGATGAAGCGCAGGATATCGTCTACACGCTGTATAAAATTAGAAAAGGTCACATGATACATAAACTGCATATAGCTAGATAACGTGAATATCTTTGAAACTGCTCCAAGATTTACCTTCGGGACGACAAAAATTAACAAGTATGGAGTGACAAGGATTGAGGCCATCTCCTCCAGAAGCATCATTCCAGTGTACTGCAATAGTAGAAAGTCTTGTTAAGGTCTTACATGAAAGTTAATATAATAGCAACTAGCATCTAGATATGCATGATCACCAGTGTAAGTTTCAGGAGTAATCTAAATTATTTTTTTATCCAAACCATTGTCTAGGAAACAACTGCTCTAAAATCAAAAGATTGTAATGATGAATCCAACAATAGCAGAAGAGCATACAGAGAATTTTCACATCAACAAATAAGTGCTTCTCTCAAACTGCAAGTTATATTTAAGTCTTCTATATCTGGAATATTCCATTTCTTTTGGTGAAGAGCCTACTGACAAGTGCTGATGATGATGCAGACATCTTGAGTTTTACTTGCATAATTTGGATATTCATAAAAAACAGGAGCTGCCATCACATCCATGCTGAGTTTTATACCCTTATGTGCAAGCGTATTTGATAAAGCAACTAGTAATAAATCCAATAGTTCCAGGAAGAAAAAGAAATTAAAGAGCACATCCAGTTCAGTCTAGAGCATGTATTTGATAGCATATCCTTTGTCTTTTTAGAACTGCTACCAAATGGAATATTAATTATTTAGATTCAACAATTCAAGGCTAAACTATCACTGCAACAGGACCCATATGTTTTAGATATACATGTACTAACAGCTTTCAAAAGTTCTTTTTCCCTTCATTATAAGAGAGGATAAGAAATGATTGCATTTGTAGAAACCAGAGAGGTTACTTCTATTGAGGATAAAATGAGAGAAAAGAATCATTTGAGATGGTTTGCTTATGTGCAATGAAGACCCTTAAATGCACAAATTAGAAGAAATGACGAGACTAGTTAATGTAGAAAGGAGTATTGGAGGCAGCCCTAAGAGTACTTGGTTGGAAGCTGTTAAAAAGGATATGGCGATGATTAACTTAATAGAGGAGATATCCCTCAAGAGCATTGAATGGAAGAGTGGGATTCATGTAGCAGGCCCACAGGGATAAAAGCTTTGTCGTCAGTGTTGTATTTGTCTTTTTATCTCTAGAGATACAATTGAAATTTCGCAAACGGGATATGACCTGTTTCAAGCTTTAAACCTTCGCCATTTCCTAATAGTTGTCAAGAAATATTATGTGGCCAAGTTTGATGCATATTACTATAGTAAAGACTATTCGGTTGTAAACCACAAGACTTTTGGGCATAATTGCCTTGCATTTTGCAACTTGCATCAGACCATTTATAACTGCACTATCAGTGGAAAAGTAAAACATACCTAAAACGAGTAAAATATCCCTTCATGAAAACAAAACAAGAAAAAGATAGCGGAAAAGGAAATAACAGATATTTATGCTTCTCAACGAGAGCAAATATTTTTTTCAGACAGTTGCAACAGAGTAAGAATTAACGAAAAGTACATGGGGGGATTAGTTTATTTGATATATTTGATATCAAAGCCTGGATCAGGTTGTTGCCTGGATAGTTGTGAATTAGGTGGACATATGATATGATTGATCATAAAAAGAAGAATCTTAGACAAGAAATCACATGATCAAATAATGGAAATGTATCAATCATATCTATGTTCTGAACTATTGATGCTTCCATTTCAGTAATCTTGTTTCCATAGCAGTATATAGATCAGTTACCAACTTGAAGTTTTTGGTAACTTTATTGTTGCACGAGATATCCAGCAAGAAGAGGAAAGATTCGATAAAAGGAACAAAAAATTACTTGGTGCCTGAAGAAAGTTTCATTTCAAGATACATTACAGATTTAGACATCCCCCTACCTCATTACGCACACTTCAAAATAAAGTGAAACCAAGGTTTTAAATGTCGGCCGACATGTCGGTTTGAGGGCTTGAGCGACACGTCATGGGCGTTTTCAACTCGTATATCGGTTTTCAGGGCCAAATCGGAAATATCGGGGCCATATCGAGCATATCGACCGATTTTTTAGCTTTCAAAAATCGGCCGATATGACTCTTTTTTTAGATCTACTTTTTGTTATCGGGTTTGAGTTTAGTGATAAAAACTCAAACCCGTTTGATCTGTTCTCATGTTTAAGGGCTTCTTATGAACCCGATAGAAAGAAAAGAAAAAAATTATGATTGCAGTGGACTTTGGAACCCATCACTCCTTTCATGAACGACGACGTCCTTTCCCCACCTCAATCTCGACCCCTTATCGTCCATCTCCCGTTGCGCACGAAATCCGAACCCCAATCGAACCCGAGGGCGACAGGGTATCCCATCGTCGGGATAAAAGGAAGAGGGTGATCGGTGACTCATCCGAAGGAACCCGAGCAGACGAAGAAGAAGAGCCTCGATATTGCCTCCCTGCGACGTCTCGTCGCCTGCTCTGCCTCCCTGTGACGTCGAAATCCACCCATTCCCGGCGTCGCCTCTAGAATTTATAAAGTATGCTTATATTGAATTTAGGAATGCTTAGATTACATTTAGGACATGATATTATACATATGAGCACCATCCGATATGGCAATCCAATATTTAGTCCATGTCTCCCGATATATCCCCGGTTTCTGCTATCCGACATGGATTTCAACCGTCCGACATGAACCTGACATCCGACATTTAAAACCTTGAGTGAAACCATAAGTGCGGTGACTTACTTGTATCCAAAATTATGGCTTGGTTCAAATACCCATCAGTAAGGTGTTTGTCCTACGTTGCCATTGCCTTCACTTAAAGTAATTCAACACCCTCCATATCAAGAAAATTTTGAAAATCTATTCCTGTGGAACCACGAATATTATTTAAATTGAAGCTGTCATGAGCTTAAAAAGGAAGAGGAAAGGATACTGCAGAAAGTGACTATATATTTGCAACGGTTACTAGCAAGTGGCGCATACTGTCGATTTCTGATTTCAGTTTCAAACAAATGATCACTTTATGAAGCCTCATCTACGTTGAAAATGCACCACATACCGATGCAACAATACTTGTACACTCCTTGTACACAAAGGACACATCTGGAGCATTAACTCAATATTAAAATACATAAAATTTAAGTTTTTGACTCTTTTGGCACGCAACTACCATATCTAAAAAAAGATCTCCTATGCATTGGATATGATTTTTCATGTGAGAAAAAACCATCAGCATTATACTTCCGTAAGCATGTCATTAAACTTGGATATATCTTGATACAGGATGCTATAGACATGAACTCTTCTAATGGGCGTCATTCACATGGCTCAAAAAGCAGTTCAAAATGTGGATCTTGTCTTATGCAACAAAACTAGGATTAAGTTATCATAATCCAATATTTGATATTCATGCAGAGTAAATGTGACATCCATGTTTACATTTGTGTGATTGCGCCGCTATGTCCTAACCTTAACACATTAACTTGTCAACGTGAATTTTCATGTGTATTATATTTTGTTCCAAAGAGTGCACATATCCTTCACTTTCTCGGGCCTGACATATCAACATATCTGTAACAATAACATATCTTATTTGTTTACTATGGCCTGTGCCCAAGTAAACAGCCTATCACTTAGAAAATTTCAGGTATTACGGCGTCATCCATCCCTTCTTCCCTAATATTACTCACAATAACATTGCATGACATAGAGCCACATTTCGTAGGTAAGCTAACAGATCACATTGTGGTAACAACAAAGAAAGAATATAATTATACCTGAAACAAGGTTTCAAACTCTTGCCGAACTGAATCGCAGTTTTCTTTACCTCTCCATTTCCTTGGCATATAATGTGTTTGCTGACAAACAAGAGACATTGCCCCCTGAGGATCAAGGACTTGAAGCTCGTCAGCCACAGCAGCCCGGCTTAAAGCAGTCACAGTCCCAAAAACAGCAGCATACCAAAATAAATTACGACCAAAGATCTGCAAATCAATTCCAATGAAAAGTCAAGCCTAAAATTGTCCCAAAAACAGAATGGTAAAATACAAGGTAAAGTGACCTTATACAAAGCCCTACATGACCCTCGAGGAGAGACTCGTCCAGGAATGCAATGATGATCAATATTGCAGCAAAGCCACCAGAAACAAAAGATATGAACTTGGCAATTATAGAGATAAGAGGTGACGGAAACTGCTTTAGGTAATCTGAGGCATGAACCACACTATTGTTCATGCGATGCTTGAACAAATGGTCGACCTGAATATACATGGAAACAATAGAAATAAAAGAATCAGCTGAATCTTGAGATCATTTAAAGCCTAATATCTATTTTCCAAGAGGTGTATCAGCATGAATAAGATTAGAAAAAATTTTAAAAAAATATATGTCTGCAGCCATACAAAGCAAGAAAAGGCATTATCGTTAAGCCCAAGTAACCGCAAAAACTATTCAGCTTTTTCATGTCTTCCAACTCAGGTATATGCCAGGAATGGAAATACCTTAGCGGTACTTGGGAGTGGCACCAACAGAAACTAACGTATTGAATCAGTGTAAATATAGACAAGAATTGAAAGCAACCACTCCGTGAGTTTATTTACAAAAAAAAGAGGATGTTAAATGATCCACAAGCACAGTATGTACTCTTCAAGTCTAAGAATTTAGAAGGATAATTAATAACTGATGTATCAAGTGCAAGAACACCCTTTACTGTATTCAATACATCTTAAGAAAATAGAATTCTGAAACATACTATATACTGAAATTTTGACCAAAAACTGCAAACTTTGGTTTTCAGATATGATGTTCCAGCATGCTCGCACACACACTCAAAAGAAATTAATCATTCAAATGTCACAGTTTTAGGGATATCAAGGTATCTGGACAAACAATTTGGACGAGCAACACAATTCATTGTTACCATAACAACAAGTTTATATGAACATTCCCAACCTAAAGTATAGGGAGAGAGAGAGAGAGAGAGAGAGAGAGAGAGAGAGAGAGAGAGAGAGAACCTTAATTGCAAGTACACTACACATTACTATGAATCAACGGTGATTTTCAGGTTTCTGGGACAAATAATCTGGACAAGCAACTCAATCCATATTCCAACATAAACACGAGCTTAGACAAATATTGCTAACACAAAGTGTAAGAACAAAAATATTAAGTATATTGCAGATCACTTCAAAAACAATAGTCATAAAAAAAATCCTCCTAACTACTAGCAAACTACATTACTAGGAATCAACTATTACTTTCAGGGGTATCAAGGTATTTAAGTCGAATAACCTGGACAGGCAACACTATCCATCGTTATAATATAACAGAAAGGTTATACGATAATCCCAACCTAAAGTATAGGGAGAAAAGGAATAACTATATTGCAGATCACTTCAAACAATGGTCATGAGAAAAATCCCCTCAACTGTTAGCACCCTACACAATACTAGGCGTCAACTGTAATTTTGTCAAGAAATGAATGATCTTTATCATGCCATTAATAATTGTATATAGGATACAGAAAATATAGCTTGTACGTGTACATACATACTTTAATTATGAAATCATCACCTCTGTTGCAGCTATTCTTTTTGAGGAAAATTATGCAGTTATAGTATACTAATAAAATACATAACAAAAATCTAAAACAAACACCTTAAATAAGAAAAAGAAGAAACTGCTGCAAGCGCATAATAGAAGCAGGTTAAGTATTGAACATCTGATGTTATATCTTTAATTCATAAAGGAGACAACAGTTACCTCATTGAACTCCCTGAAAATCCACCTGGATAAGTTAGACCATCTCCGAGATGATGCTATGCTTGGATGATTGTAAAATTGTTCAGCATGTCGGAGAAAAAGGTATACCAACATAAAGATGACAAGGCATGGTGATAAGAGAAACATTCCAATACCAACCACTACAAGTCTCTTTCTCAGTAATGAAGGGTTTGTGATGAAATCCCTCTGAATACAGAATTTACTGCAAGGGGGGAATCAACCATTATAAATCAAAATAGCAACAACTACCTCTTTCACATTAAATAAACATAACACCATGAATATGGAAATCTCATATGAAAACATTGGGTTACTGCTGTTCCAATGCAAATGCCAGGATTGTAGACTCCTAATTGTTACTTTCACAATAGAATCCTAGCTTCAAAAAACAGTACACTAATGCAAGCTATTTCTAAATGAAAAGTATAAATCCCAGTGATTATAAGAACTGTGTATATATTCTCGTACCTTTGGGCCACCCGTTCTAGTCACACATGATAGACAGATGAATTATATTAGTTTCCAAGTCATAGCAAACATATAATAATATATGTAAAATCAGGGGACTGTTGTATGTTGCATAGATTATATTTGGTTAGCTTAGCTATTAACCAGATCCAATCCTCTTATGTATAGAATATGATATGAGCCGTAAATCTAAATCCAGTTCATTGCTGATTAAATGTGTCAAATCTTATCTTCTCCCAAACCTTAGCATTTACACTAGAAGAAGCTTGCCAAGGGGAAAAGCAGAGTATATCAGAAGCATAATAAATAAAGCCAAATAAATTACACGGTCAATATAATTCCTTCTTTGTTTTCCTTTAAGGAGTTCAATAATGAAGAATTTGCTTTCATGGTGTGACAATTTCCTAAAACTTGAGATGAGATGTACAAATCTGTTATTGGATTATATATTTGACGGCCAAAGCATACGTCTTTAGGTCTTTTTAGGTCTTCTATTAAACATAAAGTACTTCTAATAGCTGATAAAGGGATATAGCATAAAATAATAGGAAAAGATGATAGACAAGAGAAGGAAATATATGTGATCAAGGAACATATGACATGCAGGAACGAAGGTGGAAAGACATGGAAAACGACCCAGTAGTTTGATACGAATATATAATAGAGAACAAATAAGCGTTCTCAACTAGTTTCGTACACTGTCACCAACTAATTTCAATGCATTCATTATGCTATATTCTGTAACCATTATTCCACATTATAAAATGTCAAGTGAAAACCTTAGTTAAAGATATGATGAAGATAGAAGCATACCTATCAAACATGCTATTGAATATACACCAATTTAGGGTCCATTCAAGAGTCTTTGGTAGTATTAAACGATTTCTCCTTCCATTTGCTCTAGAATTGACAGTTGGCCCAGCTCCAGGGACCCAATGACGGATTGGAAAAGCAAGAACACCTTTATTGAGCATCCCGATCAAATAGTTCTCCTTGCGCATTATTCGCATCACCACTTCATGTGCAGAGAGATCCTTCACCACACAAAGTTGATGCAACTTCTGCAGTTGAACAACCTTTTCTAAAATTGTTGGCCAAGGTGTTGTTTGAATTTCCCTATCTGTAACATTGAGGCTGGAGAAGAAACCAAAGATATTCAAAATGCTGGCTATCAATGATCCAAAAAGAAAAGTGTGCACCAAAAATAAAATGCTAACTTACTTCTGATAATAGAAGTGACGGACCTTCAGCGTGTTTGTGAACTGCACAAAGAACTTTAAAAAATTGAAAAGTCCATAGATGATCAAAATAACCATGGACCCAACAATAACTATTTTCGAAAATGTTAAAGGAACTAATGGATGATGGTTAATCGCCTCCTTTGCCAGATCACAAGGCTTTTGACCAGACTCAACTGCTTCCATGCCACACTTCACATTACGTAGGGCGTGCCAATCAACAACCAATAAGAAAAACCAAATAAAGGTGGTCACAAAAATCACAGTTAGGAGCTCTACTATCCATTTGATTACAATGCATAGAAGTCCTTTCTCCCGATAGTAATTATAAAGCCTTTCAAAGAACAGGTCTAAATCAGCAATTGTTTCTGACTTCAGGCCTTCATCGTTGAGAAGTCCAGATGGGCTTTCACTACCAGCACTTGACAGCCTTCGGTATTCAGACAATTCTATCTCGGGAGGTTCATCATTAAGCAATTGAGTGGTAAGTGAAGACTTGTCTCGCCAGTGCCATTTGAATATACTGGGAGCAAAAGCACCCTTTGGCACACTGGACATCATTCATAAAAATTCAGAGCAAGAAAAAGTAGCCAGCCCATGCCACTAATTAATCATCCGAACTACAAAGTAAAAGGGTAAAAGTAAGACATAATGACATACAATGAACCGTATGCCAAAGAAGGTTTTTCCATATGCAAAAAAGGGAGGGGGAAAAAGAAGTTCTGGAAGAACTTAGCCGTCTTAATAGCCTGAACAAAAAGAAATGTTATATTGATGGAAAAGGCTATAGCTGAAAAAGAAAATTAAAAAAACCAAGTCTAAAAATGAATTGACAAAAAGATAATTGCAGCAAAGAAAAAAGTGGTCCAAAGCAAAGAGGGGAAATAATGTTGCTGGCTATTTACTATGCTTACTAACGAGTTCCATATATTTGGCATGTTTATAACTCTTAAATTTGGGGGGGAACTGCTTGCTCACAATGATTGAATTACTGCAATGCTAGGTTGCATAGTATGAGTACCTGATATGGAAAAGAAATTATCAAGACTTCTGAATTGGAGACTAATATCAACAACTGATACAGATACCATAGCTCCAAAGAGAAAAAAAACAAACTAAATGTTCCCCAAATGGAAAAAGATTTTTGACTCTCATTAATTGTATTTATACTATTAGGATATTTTTCCAACACATTCTTTATACCAGTTTCACTTACCTAGGAAACTCACATGCCTTGGTATTAGGCATTTGGAAACGCTAAAAATAAATATTTGGAGAAATTAGTTTCTATTGGTAAGAAAAAGCTTTTGCATAACCATGTATATACAAATCAAATCTTGAAAATTTAACTTACGTGAACTGCTGAATGAAGAATGAATATTAAGAACTTCTACAATTGTCAAACGAAAATTGGATTCGAGACCATCTAAAAACAGAGACATGCTTATATTTATATTATTTTAATATATATAGAGCAAGGATTATATTTATATGAAAGTAACTACCCTATCTGAATATGTACTATATTACCTATTTTGCATTTTATTAGAATTAATATAAATATATCCCTCAGCCCTCACACAACTTTGAAGTTTTGGTCTTAATTTAAAATGATATCAGTGTTGTCAATGTGCGAGGTGCAATGCGAGGGCAAAGCATCTTTACGCACACATGCGCAAGGCACAACCCACTGCGCGTACGCGAGTGATGCGAGGTGCACACCGCATACGTAATTTTTCAAGATACATAATCAAGCATGAAAGAACATGTTTAGGAGTTCACATAAAAATATATCAAGATAAATAATATCTTACTACAAAATCACAATATAAGGTCTTAATTTCTAATGCTAATACCTAACATAGTAGCAAATTTCATAAATTTTCATATCAAATGTCAAATCAAGACTAATATCTAAGCAAAGCATTAGTTATGGTCCTCAATTGAAGGCCACTAAAAAGACCTAATGGATTTATTTTGCTTTTTGGGATATGGATTATCGAGTATAAAGACTCGATTGAAATGTTAACAAACAAAACTATATGAAGGTATGTATTACATGCATCCTGCGCAAAGTTAGGATGTAGGCGAGGCGCAATAGGCGCTGCTGCATCAAATACGGGGCGCTTCGCCACCGTCCCGCATAGCAAAACGCATGAGGCGCAATGAGACGCGCACATTTGAAAACATTGATCAGAGCAACTTAGGTTCAAATCCCACCGATCACGAATTTAAAGCGGATCTTCTAAAATTTGACACTATCGCATAAGTCAAATTTCGACACATAAAAAGGGTGTTCAACCAACAGGAGCATGTTAGTCTTAATATAAATTATAACCCTCAACCCTCACAACTTCGGAGTTTTGGTCTAATGGTTAGATGACTTAATTTAAAACATTTATCAGCTTTTCTATTCAAGTGAAACGGATGGATCTTTCTTTAGAACATCCACTAATTTGTATCCCGTAGATCTATCTAAATATTTTGCACTATTTATTCGCATTCTTCTACTGATGAATTTGCATATAGTAACTTGAACATGAAAATTAATTTGGAAATGTATGAACTGAGTATGTTATAGACACATGCATATATACAAGTTTTTAGAACAAAGTAGTGTACCTATATCACATACAACATCTGTATCCCACGATTCATTCTAGTAATTATGTTCTTCCTAGAAAACACAGATGTCAAAATCATCCCTTTATTTTTGCTTCCCTCCCTCTCTCTTGTTAGCTACCATCTTCACTATAGAACTCTGATACCAGTAGCGGCTAACATGCAGCAGCGTATGAATCGATTCAGCAGTATCTAAAAGGTGCACCTTTGGAACCCAATTTGTGCATTGTTATTTTGCACGTCTAAAATAATCAACTTTGGAGTCTAATCTGATCATTATTATCATGCACAAAGTAAATTGAGAATCATAAGAATGCGACAGAGTGCTCTAAAGCTACAAGAAAGCATAGAACAAATTAGAAAGCTATCATCTTGTTCAAAAAAACCCTAATTTCTCAAATAACCCCTAATCCAGACCAAAAAAATCCCAAAAAAATCTACAAAAATCAGAAACAGAAATAAAAAACCTACTCTAAATTGGCGAAAAATTCAAAACTTACCTGACACTCATAAAATCCAAACTCCACCGACGATGACAAATCGATCACAGGAAGGGAGGGAGAAAGAGAACAGATAGCTGAAGAATTACGGCAATAATAATCAAAGAATATTGAAATTGAATCGCTGCAATTTCGTGATAATCGAAGAGACTTTTGATTGTGGAATTTTTTTTTTGGGTTAAAAAAATTAATTTATTTGTACTTGTGCAAGCTTTCTCTATTTCGAGCTTTGGGTTGCTTATTCTTTCGGTCTCGGCGACGGCTGGGTATTAATCTGCATCGCTTTCGTGTGGGGACGGTAACGGGTTGGATTCCTTCGCTCTTATCGGATCCGGATTTGGCTATTCGGATTCGGGTTTGAGATGCTTTTAGGGACTGTTTGGTTGTTGTTGGTAAAGTTGTGTATTTATGATACAACTTGGAAAGTTGTTGTCCACCTCATTAATTTTATTTTTATATTTTTCTTTGTTTGTTTTTAATTTCATTGGAATCATAAATTGCTAGTTTGGTTTGCAAATGTAACTTTAATTGTTTGTTTGGAAAGTGTAAAAAATGATCCCTACTCAAATGATCATATTGGTTAGAATTATTTTTTATTATTTTTTTGACTTCAATGTCAGCTTTCTCCAAAAATCATGTCTTTTTTTATGAAATCACTTTACAAGGCACATCAGCATATGAAATCACTTTATATTATTTTCACAACTACTAATAAACAATTGGAAGTGATGAAAGCTGACATTGGGACCCACTTTTTTACACTTTTCATCCTTTTACATGGTAAAAACATACAACCAAACAACTCCTTATGGGAGCCACCCGAGTAGGGATGACAAAATTGACCCAAAATTATTTGCCCACTCATACCCACCCACTAAATGAATCATTCAAACATACTCATTTAGTTAAATGGGTCATAAATGAGTGAGTATTGTTTATATTAAAGATAAATTGGTCATAAATGGGCTGACTATTACCTGCTCATTTGCCCATTTAGATGAGTATTCTTTAAAAAACACCCTCAAAGTTTCAAGAACTACAAAAAATATCTTTAAAAGTTTAAAATTATAGAAAACATCTTAAAAGTAAACTAATGACCAGCACACATAAATATTAGAAAATTACCAACAACCCTTAAATTTTTGAGATTTGTAAACATCACCCTCAAAGTTTAAATATTATAAAAAACACCCCCAAGAGTTAAAAATTACAAAAAAATCTCAAACCTTTCTAACCTCACAAATGACACATGAAATCATGAAATTTCCACTAAGCCCATATAAATTTAAAATTTGCGAATAACACCTTCAAAGTTTTAAAAAATGAGAAAAACACTCGCAGGGGTTTAGAATTATAAAAAAAAATCTGAAATTTCAAAACCTAGCTAAGGTACATGGAAATCCAAAAATTATCAACAACCCCCTAAAATTTTATAATTTGCAAAAAAACACCCTCAAAGTTTAAAAACTTGTAAAAAACACATGTTAGACCCTAGAGGGGGGGTGATTAGGGTCTTATGCTAATCTAATCCGATTTTATGCCAATTAATACTAATTAACAAGTTATCCTAACAAGTACGAACTATAACAAAATATATGAGTTAGGATAAGCAATATGAGCAATGGGATATATCCTATATGATAGAAATATATGCAAGGATATATAAACAACACAAGGGTAAATAAATCTAAACAAGATAGTAGATGAAATAAATGAGCAATGCACAATTGGCGATATAAGATAAATGCAAAAGCAAATGCGCCAAAGATAAACTCAAACACACTCAAATGATCACGGAGTTCGGACCTTCCGTCCTACGTCTCCGCTCCCTACTTCCGGGGAGAAATCCACTATCAATACCGGGCTTTCTACGCTCACCCGAATAACGTTTATAACCACACTATGTTAGTTTTCAACGTTCACCGATCAACGTATACACTCATACTCACAATGTCGGTTTTCAACGTTCGCCGATCAACGTTCACTCCTCACACTCGGTTTTCTAGCTCACCGAAAACTTTGCAATCTCACAATGTAACAAACAATAAATTTGTTCTCTACAATAGATAAGAATACAATGAAAGCTCACACTCAATTGTTACAACTCCCCACAACCCAAACTATACTATGAACGTAAATACAATAAGCTCAATGGTTGTGTGTGTAAGCAATGAGAAAATAAAATCATATCTAAACTCAATATAAAAACTAGCTTTAAATAATGATAATCAAATAACTAAGCAAATATAAAGCTAGATAAGAGTTTAGAAAACTTCTCAATAGATAACAAGATGGATAGATGGAGATTGAAGCCCAAACAAGAAGATGATCTCCTCCACTTGTGAAAACTTCTTCACAAACCAAACAAACACTAAAATAGATTTTAAAACCAAACTAAACTTGTTTTAAAAACTTTCTTGGATGTTGTAAGAACTGAGGTATAAGGGGGTTTTTATAGCCTCCCAATCTCTCAGGCAAAAACCCAAGGGAAAAGACCAAAAAACCAACAGAATTGAAAGTCAGATTCTGTACAAAATAGCCGTTGGAGTATACGGCGGTCGACCGTGGAAAACTCGCGGTCGACCGCGAGCCAGCTTTGAAACTCAGAAAACTTTCAGATACTTTGGCGATCGACTGTAGCGATCAACCGTGGGAAAATTCGAGCTGACGGTCGACCGTAGCGGTCGACCGTGAAAGTTTCTGTTAGCTCCGCAGGCTAAAAACAAAGGCGCGGTCGATCATGGCGGTCGACCGTGAACTGATATATGAAATTGACAGTTTGAAAGTGAAATGCTGATTATAAAACACTGTTTAAAAATATCAAATAAATTCTAAAAAATGTAAAACTTTGAGAAATGATTGTAGACATAATAATAAACATGCTACAAAAACTGGTTTACAAAAAGGACTTCCTAAATGAGAAATATCATCATTTTGTAAAATAGTCCAAAACACAAAAATGTAAACATATGAATTTTGACATTTAGGCTAAACCATGTTTTGAAACAATACAAAATAATTTTGTAGACTTAATAAAAGATGTATATAATGATTGTTAAGTCTATAAACTGAGAAAACAATATTTTCACAAATACAATAGAAAATAAAACATATGAGTATGTATATGAAAATATATTTGTTTCATATCTAAGTAGTTAAACCAAGTCACAATAATAAATATGAAATATATAATTTCATATTTGCAAACATGAAAACCCAAAACCATGCATGTATATATATAACTATATATATACATAGAAACCAAATACGTGTGTGTGTATGATATTGAGCTTAAGGTACTTAACACACGTAATATAAAACCTAAACTAAGTTACCCAAGCTATGATCTTGATCTTCAATAAGCTCGACTTGGTACACTTGTGGATGAAGCTTGAACTTAATCTTTAACTTTGAATTTCAAAGCTTCACCTACTATTCCGCCAACCTCCATTGGATATGATCGTTGAAGCTCTATTCCATCCATCCTCCAACTCGTTGTTTACCTAGAATAAATACGAAAACACAAACACTAGACAAACAACATTAGAAGTAAATTGTTTGTTAAACATCATCAAACAAGAAGGCCAACAACACCCTCAAGAGTTCAACATTACAAATTAATCTCAAAACTTTCTAAACTTGTAAATAACACATAAAATCTAAAAACTTTTAGTATTCCCCTACAAATTTAAAATTTGCAAATAACACTCTTATAGTTTTAAAAACTGCAAAAAACATAATCAAGGGTTTAGAATTACAAAAATCACCCTAAAATTTGAAAACCTACAAATGACACATAAAATCCAAAAATCACCAGCAACCCCCTAAAAAGTTATAATTTGTAAAAAGCACCCTTAAAATTTAAAAATTACAAAAAAACACTCAAAAGTTTAAATTACAAGGGAATGTTGGAGATTTCCAAATTTCATATGTCATTTGTAAGTTTAGAAAATTCTAAGAGTTTTATATAATTTTGAACTTTGAGAGTGTTTTTTATAATTTTTAAAATTTGAGGATGCTTCTTACAAATTATAAATTTTCATGGGGTTGCTGGTAATTTTTAGATTTGACGTGTCATTTGTAGGTTTTGAATTTCTGGGTGGTTTCTATAATTCTAAACCTTTGAGGGTGTTTTTTGCATTTTTAAACTTTTAGGGTGCTTTTTACAAATTATATATCTATAACTTTGAGGGTGTTTTTTGTATTTTTTACAATTTTTAACTTTAAGGGTGCTTTTTATAAATTATAATTTTTAGGGGCTATTGGTAGTTTTTAGATTTTATGTGTCATTTATAGATTTTTAAATTTTACGGTAGTCTTTTGTAATTCTAAACCTTTAAAGATATTTTTTGCGATTTTTAAAACTATAAGGGTGTTATTTCTAAATTTTATATTTATAGGGGATTGCTGAAAATTTTTAGATTTCATGTGTCATTTGTAAGTTTAGTAAATTCTAAAATTATTTTATAATTTTGAACTCTTGAGGGTGTTTTTTATAAGTTTTTAAATTTTGTGAGTATTTTTTACAAACTATAAATTTACAAGGTGCTGCTAATAATTTTTGGATTTCATGTACCCTAGTTAGGTTTTGAAAATTTAGGGTTGTTTTTATAATTCTAAACCCTTGAGGGTGTTTTTTCCATTTTCTAAAACGGTTAAGGGTGTGTTTTGCAAATTTTAAATTTGTAGGGCATTATTGAAAATTTTTAGATTTCATGTATCATTTATAAGTGTTGTCACTTGCCAACTTGATAGAGTTAATTAATAATTAATTTACTTGATGAATTTTGAGACTTTCTAATTTTTAGTAAGTTTAAATGATAACTTTAAATAAATTTCTAAGAATTGATTTTCAAAATAGTATACTCTATCCTAGTTTTAATTTAGATTTGACCCCTAAAACTTTTATATATATAATAGTCCAATAGATAAATGGATTATTGAGTCACTAATGAACCACTTATTTAATAAATGGATGAGTAAAAAGTGACCCATTTAGCAAATACTAAATGGGTCATAGATGGGCAAATAGGCACAAAATGTGCCCCCCATTTATGATTCACCCAAAACCATCCGTTTGACAACCCTAACCCGAGTTAGTTTTGTAATTGGCTTTTCTCTATATTAATTAATCCCCCAAATCTTGATATGTCCTCAGACCTTCCTATTGTGAAATTAGTCCCCCAGACCTTTTAAGTATTTCAAAATTGGTCCCCCTAATATGACAACCAGCTTCTAACCAAAAGAAATAATTTTAAAATATTTAAAACATTTTTGGGAACTAATGTTAAAATACTATGGCTCTGTTTGGCAAGAGGTTAAGAGAAGAATTAAGGGAGTGTAACCCCTCTTTAACCATCAAAACGGGTTTATTTGGTCAAAAGGCAAACAAATTACTTATAAGGATTAAAGTTAGTTAACTCTTCATTTAGAGTGGTTAACAAATCCACCTAAGGAAGAGGACTAAAAATTACTCTCTCTGAAAGTAAGAAATAAAACTTTAAAAGAGAATATATTTTAGGATATTTATGATAATTAACCTCCTTAACCCCCTTTTTGGCTAAACATAAAAAACTTAACCATTAATTCATCTTGACTATTAAATCTAAATGGAATTAAATAATTTTTAACCTCTCATGAAGAACTAAGTAAGTCATTGCTCTTACCCCCTTCTCCCTTAACTTCTTAACAAAAGGCAAAGCTTTGAGAGACTAATTTTGAATATCAAGATTTAGGATACTAATTTTAAAATATGAAAGATCTAGGTGAATCATACTCCCTTTAAAAATACGAGTTCAGGAAAATCTTTTCATGGTCAATATTACCCTTGGATTTTTTAGAATATTACATTATTATCCTAATCTATTCTAATTATCTATCTTCTTTGAATTGGTAGTTAAATGATTTATCTTATTCATAATGAGACTTAACATGTTATTGGATAAATTATATATGTTTGATATAATTCAAATCCTTTACTTATATTTCAGTTCGCAAAGAAATCTAAAAAACATATGCTAGCCAGTACCTAAAAGTTTTTAATCTTTATAAAAAATATCCTCTAAGTTTTTTAAATTATAAAAACACCCCTACAAATTTAAAATTTTATTAAAACATCTTAAAAATTATAAATTTTACTTATTTCAATTTAGTAAGAAACCTGAAAAACATATGCTAGCTAGCAATTGAATGTTTTTCGACTTTGGAGAAAAATATCTTGTAAGTTATAAAAATTACAAAAACACCCCTAAAATTTTAAAATTTATAAAAAAACCTTGAATATTTCAAACATGTAAACACATTAAAAACCAGAAAATAACACAAAAAGGCCCAAAATTTATGGAATTTGCAATAAACACTCTGAACTTTTTATAAATATAAAATAAAACCCTCAAAATTATAAAGTTTATAAAATCCTGATAATTTTCAACTTAATAGTACATTGAAAATATAGAAATTATAATATCCCCTATGTAATTTAAGAAAACACCCTTAAAGTTTCAAAAAATATAATCAACCCCTCAAAATTCAAATTTTATAAAAAACACATTGAATATTTCAAACTCATTAGTAAATTTAAAACATAGGACTTATAAATAGTCTATAAACAATTTACAACCTGTAGAAAAGGTGTATAAGTTTAAAAAAATTACAAAAATCCCCTAAAATTCATAATTTGCAAAAAAACACCATAAGAATTTCTAACCTATAGACACTAAAATGAATATATAAAATTACGAACAACCCCTAGAAAATTAAAAATTTGTAAAAAATTATTATACTCCCTTTAAAAGTATAGGTTTAGGAAAAATATTTCATAGTCAATATCACCCATAATATTATTGAAAAGAACATAACTAATTAAAAATCTATTAAGTTATGAAATTTATAAAAAAACACCCTTAAAGTTTAGTACATTACAAATTACCCCTCCAAAGTTTGAAATTTTTAATAATTTTTTATAATTCCTTGATTTCAATGTAATGTTTAAAAGTTTTGTATATTTATAAATTACAAAAATTTAGGGTGTTTTTTTACAATTTATAAAACTTTTGAGGTTTTTTCTCTTGTAGTTTTCTGAATTTTCATTGTATTTTCACTGTAATGCATAGATATGTCAATTAATGATGACATTAAAGTGTAAGTCATTCTTAAGATTATTAGACCATAGTTAAGTACACACATCACTATTCCTAGGTAGTATAGTTTATATATGTAAAAATTTTCAGACAATCTATATTGGCTAAAAGAATTTTTTATTTAATGTAATATATTTTATAAATTATAGTTAATATGAACTCACCATATAATTTTGACTGTGGTCATCATAATTTTAATAGGTTTGATTAATTGACTGTATATGTATACAGACCATAGATTATTTTACTTTCTCACATTAACTAATATTTGGTGCTTAATAATTTAAATTATTACTTTTAAGGTTAATATAAAGAGGAGCTCTAATAATATTTATTTATTTACCTACAATATAATACAATCTCAGTTTGTATTTTTTTGTTTGAGATTTATTCTATAGTTACGTGCATCAAATTAGTAACTAAAATAATAATTATTTATGCTTAAATTAGGATGATTGTAGTGGGTCACTCACTATGGAATATTCATGAAGATATGTACCTTACTTTTTATAGCTATCTGCAGTGCCCATGTATATTTTATAAATTAGTTGTTAATTTAACATTTGAAGTACTTTTCCTTTGTAGAAATTTTTTCTTTGACTTTTGGATTGTGTAATCACTATATCACTATTCTAGCGTAGAAAGAACCTCACTCTAAATGGATTCAAGCTAATGTTTGAGTTGAACTAAAGTATATATACTATTGCTACTATGTGTATATATTTTTAAGAAAAAATCAACACTTTTTAAACAAAAGAGAATATTCTCAATTTTGATATTATAAAACCTAAATATAGCCAATTGAGTGATTAGAAAAAGAAAAGTTACATTAGAAAAATATGAATAATAAGATAAAGAGGAAATGTAATGATATTGCTAATAGTACTACCATTAGCAAACTACAATATAAAGTTAATCTATTTTATGGAGCCCAACTACTACTATAAGCATTGAGGCCTCCATATATATACTTTATAATTCATTAAAAAGGTTTATGTAATTTTATATAATAAAATTGATTTAATACTGAATAGTGATATCGTTGTAATAATATCGTTATTAGAGAAAATTCTTCATGAACTCGTATGTTCTTTACGATATATAAGCTGTGCACTCCAAACTCTTGTGTCTTTTATAGAGCCAAAAAGTTTGAATGCGAGCCTCTAACATTTTGCTTTCATAATAGAAAAATCAAATTAGCAGTTGCGCATATTCTAGATGAGTTATATGTCATATATATAAGACAACTGACCTAGGCAAGTGACACGGGTGTATCTTCTCTTCGAAAAAGCGATCCTCATGGGAGCTTGAGGATAGGTGATTCTCATGATATCTTAAGAATAGTGGTGTGAAGCGACAGAGTGGAACGCAGATGGAAGCGTAGAACGAGACGACGTGCAGCAGATTCGAAGAATCCAGCTTTCAGCCTGTGAGTTGACTCATACATGTACATGGGTCGACTCATCAGGTTGAGTCGACTCATGCCTGTCATGAGTCGACTCAAGAACTCAAGCTCTGTTAGCAAAAAATCTTTGACCAGTCGACTCATCAGTTATGAGTCGACTCATATGAGGTCATGAGTCGACTCATCGAGGTATCCAGGGCAGACTTGGTTTCTGTTTGGAAGGAATCCTAGTTGGGTTTGGTTTTGGTTATTTACCAGATTACCACCACGTTATAAACCCTATAAATAGGGACTGTTTAGGGTTCTAAACAGGAGGTGAGAGGCCAAGATGTAGATCTAAAGGGTTTTAGGTCTAAGAGAGATCCAAATCAAAAGGATTAGGGTTTAGATTGTGAGGATCTATGATCTTAGATCAGAGATAAATTCTAATCATTGTATTAGGGTTTAGAGAGGATTGAGAGGTTGTTCTTGATTCTAGTGAGATTGTGAGGGAGAGATTGTAATCTTTTGTTCTTCATAATCTAGAGAAGGTATTTTTCTTCGCCATACTAAATTGTTCTTGTGTTTTTGTCATCCTCTTCTCAACCCACCTTTTTGTAATTCCGCGACCAAAAGGTGCTCGCACGGCAACTCGTATCAGCAAGTGGTTTATAATAGTATTTTTCATGCACATTGTTTGCGGCAAGATTTGATAAGAACCTTGCATCAAAGAAAAAAAATTTATATTTAGAGCACATGGCGAAATATATCATAATCTCCATGCTCTAATTTTGCAAGAAAATAGTTCTTTATACTTTTAATTTTACTTCTATGGTACGAAGAATGAGCTATAAAATTAAATGAGAATATTAGATAATATAAATATGAGTAAAAGTACAACTACAAGTTAATGTAAATATGAGTCAAATCATAACTAAAAGTTTAATGAACATATTGCAAGTAACTTCATATGCAAAATTCCTTTACGAATTGAATGATCACCCATCTTTTGAAGACTTTTAATATACTAATAAATAGAGATGTTGTACTAGATTAATGTATTTATAACTCACAAATAGTAGATCACATGATCACAGTCTAGGTTGGAAGGAAATAATAACAATATTTTATTTGAGAGAGATTATTGAGTTGACAATCAATCCCACGAAAAAGTTTATTTTTTATTTTTATTCTATTTTTATCAATTTAAGTAATCACGATATTTAACCACGTGCATTACACGTGCATCTCAACTAGTAATATTGAAAAGTATCTCTTGTAGTCTGCTTGTTGGATTCTTTGGACTTTGGAGCTACTTTTTTCAAATTTCAGAGGATTAAAAAATTTTCAACTTTGGGACAATTTTTGTTCCATTGTTTGTCTTTGAAGAGAGATTAAAAGGAAACGACATAAAAATAATAAGGAACAGAGTTTTGTTTAAGGTTTCACCAAGAAAAATTACTTTTTAATAAAACGATATTTTAGATGAGATCTTTTCCAAAATTTTAGGGCGTTTATGTAGAAGTCTCTGAAATTTGGGTGTTTTCTCTAACTTTTAAAATTGGTGTTACTTTTGTGCAAATTATGCCATAGTTGAGGAGGACGCGCTTTATTAAATTTACGCTTTAAGAATTTTCTTAGTTAAGTAAAAAATTAAATTTTAAGGTTAGTTTTGAGTTACTCAGGATGGACATTAATATCTATGAACACATGTTATGAGAAAGTGCATTGCTTTTTGGCTCGCGCTTTAACGCGCGATCCAACTCGCATAGAAATAGGGGGGCCCACTGGCACAGTGGGTCCCACCCCACTGTCTCTGTGCGAGTTGGCTTGCGCGTTAAAGCGCGAGCAAAAAAGCATTTTTGTATGAGAAAATATCAAGTAGGAACGGTTCATAGAATTAAATTTGCATCTAAATGATGTTAACCCTTGAACTAATGCATGAATCTTGAAATTCATTGATCCAATGGGCTAACATTCATTTATTGTACATTAATGTCATGAACTCATGTGCACTTGATACTTTTCCACATGTTACTGAGAATCCTATCTCAATTAGATTTATGTCAATCAATCTCTAGCTAGATTGACATAGATGAGAAAGTCCTAATAAAGAAACAAGCTAATTAGAAATTAGTGAAGCATGTATTGTTAAATTAATAGGTCCAATAAATAACCTTGTATCATCTCGAAATCTCGTTATCAAAATCCAAACCCAGATTTTTTGCAATTATATGTGTATTACTATGTTATTTATTTAGGATCAAGTTTTTAGTTTATTACTATTATGAAGAGAAGCCATACTTCTATACGTGCGAGCTTCATTTTCAAAAAGTCAAAAACACCCTCATAATTTAAATAGAACTTGAAAGCTAGTTGGAAGATAAATGTGGGGTGTAAAGAAATACAATTAACCCTACCAAACTTTCTTAAGCAAACTCATAACTACTCCACGTTCCAAATTTTGCTTGTAACTAAATTCACAACTCCATACATTATAGAACTAGCATGCAATACATGCAATGCACGTAATGCATATTAAGAAACTCTAAGAGTTAAAATATTTGAAGGCCAAATAATATTTTTCATTCACCAATCTTCAATTATTTATTAAATATATTGATTAGTATAGGAACATATGTGTAAAATGAATTTTTATTTGAACGCATTAAATAAAAATTGCATGAGAACGTATTAAAATCATTCTACATACAATTGACTAGATAATCATACACATAAAGACTTAAGTTTGATATTAAAATAGCTAAAACTTTAGGGGATCAGATGCTAACTACAATTTGAGTTTGTAAATATTGACATGAGATCATTGTTTAAAATGACATGAGACTAATGCAAAAGCTTTATCTCATTCACTGTTGAACATTAGTGGTACATCACAAACTCAGGATAGTAAACTGAGTTAAAAAATGATCAAATTAAAAAAGCATAAAAAAGATAAGATTACGATCTATCATTCCATCTATTACATGAATAATTAGAACAACATAAAATCTGAAAATGATTGCATGATAATATATTTATCAGTGTGTGTGTGGGGTGGGGGGGTGGGGGGAGAGGGGGCGGGGGTTAAGAAAATCTGAGAGTAAATAAAATGTATTGATACTGCAGAAGCACATGCACAAGCTGACCCCTAGACATACATCTACAGTATTAGAATGGAACTTCGTTTTTCCCTTCTTTCTTTCTTTATTTCTTTTGAATGGTGAATATGAGAAATGCTGACCGCACTGTGAGCACGAGACACCCTGAGGTGTCTCAGCGTGTGAGACACCCCGAGGACACCCTGAAGTGTCTCGCGCACCCGAGACTCGGGCGCAACCGGAGCGGGCGGGCTGTTTTCGTTTTGAACCCTGTTTCCTTGATATAAATAGGAACTTCGTTTCTAGGGTTTTTTTACAGAGAAGATGAGCTATCATCAACGAAAGAGAGAGAGAGTTTTTCAGATCTGAAAAATGTGAGATCTTGATGAGAGAAGAGAGAATGCTTGGAGAGATTGTACAAAAAAGAGGCCATCTTCTCTTGGGTAAAATCAAAGCCTCATCTTTGGGACGAGCTTGGGGGTTGTGCAAGTCGTTGGTGTTCTCCATCATAGTGGAATCCCCCTTCTCCCCCCTTTTCTATGGACGTAGGTAAGTTTACCGAACCACGTAAATCTCGTGTCTTCTTTATTGTTCTCTATGTATTTACCATTGCTTGTGTTCGACGGAAAATTATGCGAGAAAATTGAGAATAAAATTTGTATTAATTTCTCTAACTGACTTAGGAAAAGAACGAATACAATCTCTAACTGACTTAGAAATAGAAATTACAATCTCTCTTATCGGTTTCCCGATTTACAAAAAAAAGGAAGGAATCGACGGAGATCATTCCATTTGTTTAAAAAAATGGATTCTTCTTGGTGTCAATGGGAGTTTGAATATTATATCTCGTTGACGATCCGAACGCTTCAACTCGTGGAACACGATCTATTCCTCTTGATTCGACATTGAGAAGAACTTGCGAGGCAAGTTTAGAACTCTTAACGAGTTAAAGAACTCTTAGCGAGTTTAAAACTCTGTAAAAGAGTTAATTTGATATAACCAAATCGGTTTACAGCAAAGGAAAATCTCCAAGAATAGATCTTGATGATGCTCCAAACTCTCCAAGATCCGAAGCCAAAGATGCTAATTTCGATCGTCTAAAATGATTTGCCAAAAGATCGCACCTCCAAAATCGCTAAGAGTTCTTTAACTTGTTAAGAGTTCCAAAACTGCCTCAAGAGTTCTCCTCAACATCGAATCAAGAGGAATAGATCGTGTTCCATGAGTCGAAGCGTTCGGATCATCAATGGGATATAAGATTCAAACTCCCGTCGACACCAAGAAGAATCCAGTTTTAAACAAAGGGAATGATCTCCGTCGATTCCTTCCTTCTTTTGTAAATCGGGAAACCGATAAGAGAGGTTGTAATTTCTATTTCTAAGTTACTTAGAGAGAGATTATAGTGAGATATTGTATTCATTCTTTTCCTAAGTCAGTTAGGGAGATTAATACAATTTTTATTCTTAATTTTCTCGTAATTTTCCCACGAACAAGGGGGAACATCCGTTCCATGTTGGGCAAGAAGAGATTACGGTCCCCAACTTTCCTCAGCCTGTAATGACCGTAAATTTCTAATACGGGTTTAAATAATTTTCTGGTATTTAAATATTAAATATTATTTTTCTAAAGGAGTATTTGTATTTTTCTCAATTTCTCTAAAATTTTCTATGATTTGAAAATACGGTACTATGTTATTTTAAAAGTTTTGCTAATTATAAATTTAATTGTTTTGGTAAAATTTTTAAATAAATAAGTTAATTATTCATTATTGTTAATGTTATTATTATTTTGACCATAAATTTTAATATTTATTTTGAATAAATTTTATGATATTTTTAAATTATTTAAGGGGGTATTTTTCCCCGTGTTTTTCCTCTCACCGGTATTTCACTCTGTATCTCTCTCTCCCCCTAAAACTCTCCCCAATTCACGCAAATCTCCCCACCTCGTGTTTTCCCCCAACTCTCAACCCACATTTCCCCAACCACCCTATCACGTACTCTCTCTCATTAAAATCTCCCTCAGATCTCACTCTCAATCTCTCAGTGTCACTCTCAATCTCTCACTTTTATTTTCTCTCTCCTTATTTTAATCCAACGAAATCTCTCTCTCTCTCTCTCTCTCTCTCTCTCTCTCTCTCTCTCTCTCTTTCTCATCTCACGTGTCTCTCCTCTCCATCTCTCTCTTTACATTCTCTCTCGTCACCGAACCCAACCACCTCGCTGCACCACCTCCCTCCTCCTTGTCCACCGCCGAGACCCAGCAATCGCCGCTGCTCCGCCTGAGTTCGCCGCCGCGAGCTCCGCCTCCACGAGCCAGCTCCGAACCCAAGCCGTCGCCACCTCCGAGATCCAGCTCCGCCCCAACCGCCGACCGCCGACCGCCGACAACCGTCGACCGCCTGCACCTCGTCCTCCTCCCCTCCTTCTTTTCCGACGAACCCCAGGCCTCAGCCCCGCTCGAACCCGCACCGCCGTTGCCAGCCACCCCTGCTCGAAGTGCCGCTCGAGCTCGCCCAGATCAGCCGTGCTGACCGTCGCTGCCTGAGCCGCTGCCTCTCACGAGCTTCACGCCGCCGTTGATCCGCCCTAGCCCGAACCCGAGCTCCGACGTCGAACTCCAGCTCCGCCTTGGCGGACGTGGAGCCCGAACCCGAGCTCCGACGTTGAACTCTAGCTCCGCCTTGGCCTCCTCCACGTCTGCCAGATCCGCAACACCCAAAGCTGGCCTCCCCTCCTCCTTACAGCCAGCGACGCCGACTCCAGCCACCCTCGTCGAACTCGCCTCTCGCCGCACCACTCAACCCCCTACAGCCACCGGAGAGCCCCGCTCGAACCATCTCAGATTCCGACCCAACCTCTAGTAGTCCCCTCCGGCCACCGCCCTCGTCCCCTACTCCTCCGCCGCCTCGTACAGATTCACAGCACCCCTCCTCGCCGTTGCTGCCTTCACCCCCGTTCGTGCCGCCCCGCGGTCACTGCCCGAACTCGTCGCTGTCCTCGCCTCGCTGTCGACGTCGCCGATGACCTCTCCCGCTAACGGCAGTCCCCAACAGCTCCGACCGACGTTCTTCAGACCCGCGTTGAGATCAGACCCGCGAACCCGCACTGATAGCGTCGATACGTTCGACAAAAACCCGAGGCAAGATCTCACATCCATCTTGCTTTTAATTAATGATTAATATCGTGTTATTATGATGATTAGATATATATAAATTATTTTGTGATAATATTATTGTTAGTATGATAATTTAATATGTTTAAATTATTATTGTGGTTAATACGTATTTTTGAATATCTTCGTGGAATGATGATTGCAAGCGCACCGTAAAAATTAGACTAATAATGTTGTTAATTGTATTTTTAAGAATTCCGGACATGAAATGATCAGTTATGTGCTAAATTAGAATTTATGGAATTTTATCAAAAAGAAATTAATTAAGAAAATTTATAAAATAGAAGAATATTACTTTTCACGCAGAAAGGAATTTTTATGTTATATTAGATAAATCTTTTTTTATTTTCATTTTTAAATTAGTTATAATGAGAAATATTTTTAAAGAATAATTTTTGGAAAAAGAATATTATTATTTATGATAGTATGGCTGTTCGTCGTAGAGCGCGACATTTCATGTACAAAACGACATTAGTTTCTAGATTTCTTTTTACTGTATTATTATATTAGAGAATACGTAAGTACGGATAATTTGTATGAGAAATTCGGACATCCAGCGGTAAGATAATAATAAAGCCCACTCATGTATTATATTCATGTTGTATTTTGTTCATGTTCATTACAGTTCTCTTTCTGCTTCATAAACCCGTGTAATCATGTTCAACATTGTTGGACCCTAGAGGGGGGGTGATTAGGGTCAAAAGGCTCTAATATGCAATTTAAAATACACAACAAGCAGTTCACAGTAAAAGATGCAAACAAAGTAAATAAGAGAGGGTTAGGAATCGTTATCCTTGACGCGCGATGTGTTAACGAGGTTCGGCCCTCTGGCCTACGTCCCCGCTCCCCACTCTCGAGGAGAAATCCACTACACAGCCGGTTTGGAAGCCGGAACTTCGTCTACACAGTGATCCCACACGATCTCTCTCACTACACAGTTTGATCTCAACAGATCACTCACTCACAGTAGATCTTACTCAAGATCTCAACTACACAGCAGAAGAAAATGATGCAGAACAGTCTCTCTTTACACAGCCCCTATGGTAAAGAGAACAAGTTACTTGAAGCTGGGAGGTGAGCTCACAAAACACAGAGAGGAAAAACAGAGAACTGATTTGAAGATTTTTTTCTCAGGAAAACAGAAAACACTCTCTCTTGTTTTTCAAACGTTGGGGGCTAGGAAGAAGAAGCAGCTGGGGGTTTTTTTTATAGAAATGATAAAAACATTTTGAAAACAAAACCCAATCTTCCTGTTTAGGAAGATAATCTCTTTTTCAGAAGGTAAGCTCAGACTGAGCCAAGCACCAAAGAGTGAAAGCACAGCCATCGAGGCAAAAACGACCGTTTAATAAAAATCTCGTTTGACTGAAAGAAGAGAGAAGCGGTCGTCCGAAATACCAATCGGTCGACCAAAAATTTATGTCGGTCGACCGACCAAACACTTCGGTCGACCGCGAGCTGCTTCTAAAACTGAGAAAACAAACAGACCCATATTCGGTCGACTGGAGCGGTCGACCGATATAGAAATTGAAATTTCGGTCGACCGTACCGGTCGACCGACGAGTTTCTGGAAAATACAGAGGAAAGGGATATATGAGCGGTCGACCGGGCCGGTCGACCGCTTTCTGATATATGACACAGAAACTGTTTTTAACCTCCTTGAAATATTTGCAAAATATTCATTTGACCTCTGAAAAATCTGAAACTTTGTAAAATGTTTTTAATACTAAAAACAAACTGTTTGGAAGAAGAATTTTGCAGATAGGTCCTCAAACTTGTGAAAAATAAGGTTTTGTGAAAAACGCTTAAAAACTTAAATATGAAAACATGTGTGTGAGTCCCAATAGCTTCAAGTAAACATATTAACTCTTTGCCTACATTCTAGCACTAGAGAGAAACATAAAAGAAAACTAATATCCTCAAATTTAAAGCAATACTTGAGCTTTGATATAGCTTGAATCGGATGAAGCTTTTATATGACTTTGTTGTTCTTGAATTAACGTTGCTTCATCTCTTGGCCTCCTCCTCCTTTGGATATCATCTTTGTAGCATATATTCCATCCATCCTCCATTAATGGCACTAACGAGCTTGATAGATAGATTTACTACATTTTCACTCAATAAGCCATTAGTACCGATAATGGTGGTTGTAAGAACATCATCAAAACATAAGGGCTAACAATCTCCCCCTTTTTGATGATGACAACCAACCATTATATGAGCAAAAATAAAATAACTTATAGATAGGTGCTCCCCCTATCTATGAGCTCCCCCTAAGTATATGCAACAATTGAGGAGATATTTCTCCCCCTTTGTCACCATCAAAAATGGGGCAAAAGGAAATGCAACAAACAACTAAACAAGCACACAATGTAGAACCTTCACATAGTGCATAAACACAAACCATTTCTTATGCGACAAAAATCATCCTCTCCAAGAGGCTTAGTAAATATATCCTCTAGTTGAGATTTTGTGTCAACAAATACTAGGGATACATTTTGTTTCTCTACATGATCGCGTAAGAAATGATGGCGTACATCAATATGCTTGGTTCTAGAATGCAAAACTGAATTTTTTGAAATATTTATGGCGCTTGTGTTGTCACAAAAGATTTTAATATTTTGAAAGTTCAAATCATAGTCAACTAGACTTTGTTTCATCCATAAGACTTGAGCACAACATAAGCCGGCGGCAATGTATTCCGCTTCCGTAGTGGACAATGCAACACAATTTTGTTTCTTGGAAGCCCAAGAAACAAGTGAATTTCCTAAGAATTGGCATGTTCCACTAGTACTCTTGCGATCTACCTTACATCCGGCAAAGTCAGCATCATAAAAACCATATAAATCAAAAGAAGTGCTTCTTGGATAAAACAAACCAAGATTAAAAGTACCATTAACATATTTAATGATCCTTTTAACCGCAATTAAATGAGATACTTTAGGAGATGCTTGAAAACGTGCACATGCACACACACTAAACATAATATCGGGCCTACTAGCGGTAAGATAAAGAAGACTACCTATCATACCTCGGTATAATTTTTGGTCCACGTCCTCACCACTTTTATCCGCATCAAGCTTAACACTAGTGCTCATGGGAGTAGACGCATGCTTAGAATTCTCCAACTTGAATTTCTTCACCAATTCCTTCGCATACTTGCTTTGTGAAATGAAGATCCCATCCTTAGTTTGCTTGACTTGGAGCCCGAGAAAGAATGTAAGCTCTCCCATCATACTCATCTCAAAGTTATCCTGCATAACTTTAGAAAATTCCTTGCACAAGGATTCATTAGTAGCACCGAAAATAATATCATCCACATATATTTGAACTAAAATGAAATCGTTTTTTCTTTTTCTTACAAAAAGAGTGTTATCAATTGTTCCTTTTGAAAAGCCATTTTCAACAAGAAAACTAGAGAGGCGAGCATACCAAGCTCTAGGAGCTTGTTTCAACCCATATAAAGCTTTTTGTACCCGGTAAACATGATTTGGAAAGTCATGGTCAATAAAACCGGGGGGTTGCTCACCATACACTTCCTCTTCTATAAAACCATTTAAGAATGCACTTTTAACATCCATTTGAAAAAGTTTAAAATTTTTGAAACTAGCAAATGCCAAAAACATCCTAATAGATTCTAACCTAGCAACCGGTGCAAAGGTTTCATCATAGTCTATGCCCTCCTCTTGATTGTATCCTTGGGCAACCAAACGAGCTTTATTCCTAGTAACAATGCCGTGTTCATCAAGTTTGTTTCTAAAAACCCATTTTGTACCAATAATACTAGCATTGTTAGGTCTAGGAACTAACTTCCAAACTTCATTTCTTTGAAAATTGTTTAATTCTTCATGCATAGCCAAAACCCAAAATTCATCATTTAAAGCATCATTAATTTTCTTTGGTTCTATATGAGATAGGAAAGCAACATTACCACACTCACTCAAGGCTTTTGAGCGAGTAATAACTCCTTTTGAAGGACTCCCAATAATTTACTCTTTTGGATGATTTGAAGTGAATTTCCAAGCTTTAGGAGGTTCAACTTGATCTTGAGCATTTGAGTTATCTACATCTTTTTGAGCTTCTATAGAGGGAGTATCATTGATTTGCAACAAGTCCAATCCTCCCTCAATATCATCATCATCGTCTTTCCTAGGCAAAACAACTTGAGAACAATCATTAGTCTCATCAAAAGTAACGTTTATAGATTCTTTAATAACGAGGCTTCGTTTATTGAAGACCCTATAAGCCTTACTTCGAGGTGCATAACCCAAGAAAATACCAACATCAATTTTGGAGTCAAATTTATCATGGTGATCTTTCGTATTTAAAATAAAACATTTGCAACCAAAAATACGAAAATAACCAATGAAAGGAGTTTTTCCATAATAAAGTTCATAAGAAGTTTTCTTGAGCTTTGGTCTAATCAAAACACGATTCAAAACATGGCAAGCTGTATTGACGGCTTCCGCCCAAAAATATTTTGGTAAATCAAAAGAGTTTAACATAGTGCGTGCCATCTCTTGTATGGTGCGATTTTTCCGTTCAACAACACCATTTTGTTGTGGTGTTCTAGGAGCGGAAAACATATGAGTTATACCATGATAAGCACAAAAATCATAGAAAAATTCATTTTGAAATTCACCACCATGATCACTTCTAATTTTAACAACTCTCAAGTCTTTTTCATTTTCAATCCTTTTAACATGATTTGCAAACTCTTCAAAACAATCATTTTTCTTTGCAAGAAATATTGTCCATGTAAAACGAGAAAAATCATCGATAATCACAAAAACATAATGTTTACCTCCAAGAGAGGTAACACGCATAGGACCAAATAGATCAAGATGAAGTAATTGCAAAGGTTTAGAAGTCGATACCTCATGAATGGATTTGAAAGAGGATTTTGTTTGTTTACCTTTGGCAAAATCCTCACAAATTGTATCTCTTATGAAATTCAAATTTGGTAACCATTTCACAAGATTCTTCTTAGACAACTTTGATATCAACTCCATATTTGCATGTCTAAGTCTCTTGTGCCAAATCCAAGGGTTTTCATCAATAGCCGCAAGGCACTTCACATCTTGATTTACTAACTCATTCATCTCAAAAATATAAACATTAGACTTGCGATTTGCAATAAAAACAATTTCTCCATTCATACTAATGATGCATTTATCCGGTTTAAAAGAAATGTCAAAACCTTTGTCACTTAATTGACTAATACTAAGAAGATTATGATTCAAACCACTTACTAAATAAACATCTTCAATAACGGGTGAGGGTTTCTTACCAATAGAACCTACACCAATGATTTTACCTTTCTCACCACCACCGAAGGAGACATTGCCTCCTTCAATCCTTGATAGGGTTGCAAATAACTCTTTGTTGCACGTCATATGATGTGAGCAACCACTATCAAGGTACCACATCTCCTTACGTCGTTGCCGTGACGTCCCCTACAAAAGAAGAAGACGAAGGTGTAGTAGCTTTAGGTACCCATGTCTTGGGTCCTTGGTGGTTAGTAGTGTTGGTACCTTTGGGTACCCATATCAAACCATAAAAATCTTCATTGTCTTTAACTCTACAATGAGTAGAAATGTGTCCATGTCTCATGCAATAAGTGCACACAAAATTTCTTTTGTATGCATGAGTGTGAGAGCCATAGAACCTATTTCTACCATGATGATTGTAGTTGGCATAACCATGAGTGGGTCTAGTCCTACAACCCTCAATCTCTAATCTTTCAATTTTTGATCTTAATTGCTTATTCTCAAAATCGAGATCTCCTAGCAATTCATCTTTTAGAGCAAGAGAGGTTGTTAGTTGTTCAAGCTTAATATCACAAGAGGCATGCAATTTCTTGAAAGAAGAGTATTCTTTAGACATTCTTTTAAATTCAAAGTTCAACTCTTCTAAAGCCATAACTATATCACATTGCATGTAGAAAGATTCACTTTCGGCCTCGGATATTACCTCATGTTCATTTGCCATGAAACAAACATTTGGGTCATGAAGGGCAAGTTTGGCTCCCTCATCATCGCTATCCGAATCACTTGGTTCGGATTCTTCCCATCCGGCATACATAGCCTTCTTCTTCTTGTACTTCATTTACTTTTCTTTGAGCTTGGGGCAATCCTTGGCGATGTGACCCGGTTCATTACATTCAAAGCATTTGCCTACACGAGAGGAAAACTTGTTGTTAGATCGAGGATTAAATTTCTTGTTCATCTTTATAAGTCTAGAGATTCTTCTAGAGAGATGAGCCACTTCTCTAGAAAAATCTACTTCACTCTCCGATGACGAAGATGAGTTGTCACTAGCTCCTTTGAGAGCTATGGTATTCAACTTTGGTGACGGCTCTTCAACTTCACGTGATGGCACTTCCTCCTTCTCCTTCCCTTTGAGCTTCTTCTCATGCACTTTGAGCTTTCCAATGAGACTATCAAGAGCTAAGGTAGTGAGGTCATGAGCCTCCTCAATGGTCGTAGCCTTGGGTTCCTATGCCGGAGTTAAGGAACGAAGTATCTTGTAGTTCATCTCTTGAATGGATAGTTGCTTATCTAAGCCATGTAATTCATTGATGATATTAGTAAAACAGGAAAACATAGCATCAATGGATTCATTAGGAAGCATTTTGAATAGCTCATAATCATGCATAAGCCCACTAATCTTAGACTCCTTAACTTGGGGTGTTCCCTCATGTGTGACACATAATTTTTGCCAAATTTCGTATGCGGTTGCACACGTGGAGACTCTATTGTATTCATTAGGGGAAAGACCACAAATTAAGGCATTCATGGCTTTAGCATTGAGATTGGCAAGGTGCCTTTCATCCTCATCCATGTTCTCAACTTTGGATTTTTCTACGTACTTCTTTTCAATAAGCCCTAGGATGTCAAGGTCAATACAACAAAGATAGACTCTCATCCTAGCCTTCCAATAGGCAAAATTACTCCCTGTGAAGAGAGGAGGTCTAGTTGTGGATTGTCCTTCTAATATATGCATATTCAAAGAACCCTCCATTAGATCTTTTCTCTAAGGTGATTAAACCAAAAATTAATATAGAGACCAAGCTCTGATACCAATTGTTGGACCCTAGAGGGGGGGTGATTAGGGTCAAAAGGCTCTAATATGCAATTTAAAATACACAACAAGCAGTTCACAGTAAAAGATGCAAACAAAGTAAATAAGAGAGGGTTAGGAATCGTTATCCTTGACGCGCGATGTGTTAACGAGGTTCGGCCCTCTGGCCTACGTCCCCGCTCCCCACTCTCGAGGAGAAATCCACTACACAGCCGGTTTGGAAGCCGGAACTTCGTCTACACAGCGATCCCACACGATCTCTCTCACTACACAGTTTGATCTCAACAGATCACTCACTCACAGTAGATCTTACTCAAGATCTCAACTACACAGCAGAAGAAAATGATGCAGAACAGTCTCTCTTTACACAGCCCCTATGGTAAAGAGAACAAGTTACTTGAAGCTGGGAGGTGAGCTCACAAAACACAGAGAGGAAAAACAGAGAACTGATTTGAAGATTTTTTCTCAGGAAAACAGAAAACACTCTCTCTATTTTTCAAACGTTGGGGGCTAGGAAGAAGAAGCAGCTGAGGGTTTTTATAGAAATGATAAAAACACTTTGAAAACAAAACCCAATCTTCCTGTTTAGGAAGATAATCTCTTTTCCAGAAGGTAAGCTCAGACTGAGCCAAGCACCAAAGAGTGAAAGCACAGCCATC